>JAOEHY010036056.1:12205-30633 GCA_025447955.1 Psilopsiagon aurifrons
TCCCTGCAGTGCTCAAGGCCAGGTTGGACACAGGGGCTTGGAGCAACTGCTCCAGTGGAAGGTGTCCCTGCCCGTGGGAGGGAGTTGGAACTGGATGCTGATGGCCTGCAGTGCTCCTGCTTTTGTTGTGCTAAAGGGTTCTGTGGGTAAGTAGAATGTTCCAGTGTCCAGGATGATACTTTGGTCTGCAGAAGTTTAATCAGGCTTTCTCTGTGTGTTTGTGAAGAAAGTGAAATAGAGGTTCATATGATAGAATTAATAAAATAGAAACAACACAACAGCATGCAGTGAGAATAATGAGCAGCAGGTTCCCAGCAGCACTGCAGTATTGCCTTAAAGAAAATAACATCACAGTATTGGTGTCCATTTATTTGACCAGAACTACTTCAAGCTTTTAAGACAGTTTACTTAGTGTAAGATGAACTTTGTACTTAAATCCCGTGGCCATATTCCAGAGCATTAGAGGCAATGAACTTGGGCCAAACCAAGTAGGACAATGGAGGCAAGGTTTGTTTGAGGAGCAATGTATGTATTTCAGCATAAAGCTGTAAGACTGTAGTTGGGGATTGAAGGAACTCAGGGAGTTTCATCTTTCCATTCACAGGCACAAAAGTGTTGCAAGGTAACATATTGGGATTTATTTTTTTCCTCCTTTCAGCTCATGCTGTCAAATTCTCAGTTGTCAAACATAAGCTTTAAATGGAAGTTATAGATATCCAATGGTCTCTTCTGCAGCACTGAAATACGAACTGGAGAAGATACAGAAAGCAACCAAAATGAGAGGAGAGTTGCCAGCATTATGTGGACATTTGGGATGAAGTCAGGGAGTTGACACTGGCCAAGGGCCAAGCCTGTGGTTGCATGCACATTGTTATTTTGGAGCGAGGCAGTCCCTTGGTGTACAGGAAATCCATTGTCAGTGTTTGCTCCACAAAAGACTTGACGCAAAAGCTGTAAGTGAAATAAGCACATCCCCTACGGTCAAATCCATCAGGAACATAAGCCTCTGTTCCTCTCTGTGTTGAAACACCATTTCCCAAAGCAGAGAACAGACAGCCCTTCTCAAAGTGTACAGAGGGGAAAACAGCATGCACACCTATTCATCTTTTGTCCAAAGGGAGTCAGAATTAATGTGCCTGCAACTAACCCAGTTGGATAACACAGATCAGTAACTTCTGATGTGTATCAAAAGCAGTGGCTGAAATGAGAACAACCACTCTTGGAGCACACGCTGCAGCCAGTGATTTTTAACTCCACATCTGAACGAGATGACCTTTGAAGGTCCCTTCCAACCCAAACTATTCTATGTTTCTATGAATAGATAGTACTTTCGTCTTGTAGGGAAGATGCAATATGGGGAGCATCCCAATACTCAGTGGACACTTGTGAAAGCGAAGCTGTAGTTGAGCCAAAGTTGAAATTGTATGGAGATCCACTCAGGCAGGCTTTGCTTGGATTTAGTGCATCATGTTTTATTTGATTATATACCCCCTCAGGATTCTTTGGCTTTAGCAGGGCTGCATTCTCTTACTTTTCCCCAAACAGTAAATCCATAAATTGAACATGAATATTCAGCACAGCTCTTCCACAAGAGGAAACATGCCCATCCCCTGACAGCTTAAGCTGAAGCCTAAGCCCACAGGTCACAGCAGAAAGCAGCTTCATTCAAAGCTTGGTTGCATTTTTTCAGCGACTAGGTTTTCTTCAAAATAGGGTTTGTTGGTTTGTGTCTTTCCTCAAGTTGCAAATAAGCCGGAAATAACATTTCCGTACATCCTTCAGTGGGGAATCCACAGCTCCCTCGAGGGGCAAGCAAGCGGAGGTGGTTTCTGAAGGGCAGGACCACGAAACCATAAAGAGCAATACAGGCCTCAGTGGTTTTATAACTTTAAATAGGACCAATCTGAGGACATAATTTAGGGATTGTTAGGATTAAAAAGAGTTGATGTGATTTTTCTGGAGCTGAGCATTCTTTCAATGGGAAAGGCTCTTGCTGTGGAGTAAGAGCACAGTCATGTGGAACACAATCTGTTTTCTTAACTGGGTGGACATACCTTAAGAGACCAGTGTTAGTGCTGGTATTTGCTGGACCTGTAATCAAATTGCACTGGAGTTACGTGAAGCATAGAAACACTTATAATGTGCACAGGTTCTTGCTGTCGGCCCCAACTGCTAATGGATGAAATAAGGCTGATATTGGAGGAATATGCCCGATGGGGCCATTTCCAGTGGGAAAACTGAATATGTCATTCAAGAGCAAAAGGCAGAGACCGTGAACTTGGAGAATCCCAGACTGGTTTGAGTTGGAAGGGACCTTAAGGCTCATCCAGTTCCAACCTCCTGCCACAAGCAGGGACACCTTCCACTACACCAGATTGCTCAAAGCCCCATGTCCAGTATCATATCATTCAGCATATCAGGAGAGGGACTTGCTTTAGCTATGAAGTTGTTTAAAATGGGCCAATCTGCTCACCAGGTCTCTTAAATTGCTGTAGAGACCCCTGTTGTATTGAGCTGCCTTCTGTTAGCTTTCACTTCGAGCGTGATGTCCTTTTCCGTAAGAAGAAGATACGTCGTTTCTTTTGTGGGCGTCATGTGTGGAGGAGAGCAGGAACACGGGGCTTTGCTTGTGATAGAGCATTTTTCTTTTCAATGATATAATTAGGAAAGATGTGGGGAATAAGCCTCAAAATTCACAGACTTTGAAGCTCTGCTAAGGAGTACAGAGCTCGCCAGAATGCACTTTTGTTCAGTTCCTTATTTGCTGCCAGCAAAGCTTCTAACAAAGCAGAAACCAAAGGGTTTTTTCTGATTACTAGCTACTTTGGGAACTCGTACACCGCAGTACAGAGAGGAAACCAACATGTCTTTTAGCTGCTTCAGCCTGCTTCCAAAGGAGTAACAGCAGGTACCAGATGAGAAATAACTCTCAAACCTCTGTCGAGACACTCTCCTCAGGGTGAGAGGAAGCTGGGATGGTAAAAACCTGTCTTTGATTTTTTTTGGAGCTGATCTCTTAAGCCCCAGATTCGCCTGAGCCTTGCAGGAGCAACAGATGGGAAAGCCTATGGAAAAACCTGGGGTTTGCTGCTTGATGTTAACTCTCTGGCCAGATGGGAAGCTGTTCTCTTCTGCTTTTAAGCACCATTTGAATGGGGATGAAGTGATAAGCTGGGGGGAGGACTGGAGGGAATTCTCTTGCTTTTATTTCTTGCACTGAATGAGAGGAATGGAGCACTTATCAGCTCAGTCTGCTCTCTGCTTCCTCTGCTCAGCAGATTCTTGGCTTGCAGCCGGACTGGGCATCATCTAGTGCAGTATTTCCAAGAAATTTGACTTGAGCCTTCCTCTGCTGAAACCACATTGGCTTCAGCGGGAGCAGTTAAATCATTTGATGCCATTTGAATGTCCCACCTTTCTGGCATATGAAGGATTATCTTCCTGAGACTTCTTCAGCCTCAGGCTGCTCATGAGCTTCAGTCCCCAGGCTAAGTCAAACCATAACCCCAGCAAAAGAGACATGCCATCATCTATTGAAGAAATAGATTTTCCTTTGTTAACTTGAGATAAGTGCACTGGTGAAAGCATCTAATTTTTACATCACTTTAATGCCCGTATTGCATACAATTTGGTGCATGTTTCAGACAACTCGAGTAGTTTCACCAGTGCCAGAGAGATCAGTTAGTAAGAGTGAAAGCTGGACTTGCTGCTTGGTTTAAGTGCACAGCAGAAGGGTTCTGGAGACCTGTGTTAGTGAAAGCAGGTTTGTGGTCTGCCCTTTCGAAGGTTTTCTGGTTCTTTTCTCTCCTTTTCTCCATTTAGGGTACTGGCTATCTAGAAGTGATCCCACATTTCATAGGAAAGCTAACTTTATTCACATTCTCTACGAGCATGAAGATAGTTATGTGACACCTCACTTGCTAAGTGACTCATACCTTCAATGGTATTTGTTCCATGGGCCAAAAGCTCCAGAGTGATGTAACTTTCTAGCTGTGGTCCATTAAAATCTGTCAAGTAATTAAAGTTTGGTGATTAAGGGGAGCCCAAGGAATGAGGCAGAACAATATTCATAAACAGTCACTTTTATCGTCCTCCCCCTTCCCCCCCTGAGGGCCTGTGATTCATTTTGCTGCTTCCTTTATGCAGATCTGCAGCCTGTTACCTACTGCGAGCCGGCGTTTTGGTGCTCCATATCCTACTATGAACTCAACCAGCGAGTGGGAGAGACTTTCCACGCCTCTCAGCCCTCTATGACCGTGGATGGCTTCACTGATCCATCTAACTCCGAACGTTTCTGCCTTGGTTTACTGTCCAACGTGAACAGAAACGCAGCAGTGGAGCTCACAAGACGACACATTGGTAATTGCTGTTTCCTTGGGTCAGTCGGTGTCTTTCAAGGTGGAAGGTGGAGATCTGTGTGTAAAGCCTTTTAATTAGCTAATTGGCACGGAGCTTGCTCAGTTTCAGAACACTGCATGTAACAGAAACAGAGATTAAACTTTTATGTGCGCTCTTCTGTCTTGGGATGGATATTAGCAGTGATCTTGTGAATTCCTTTCCTATTCACTATTTTATTTTCTAACTGACTGTTTCTCTTATAAATGGAAACTTAGTTCCTTGGTTTTCATCTCAATTCCCACTTTTCCTCCTTACACTTCAAGGTAACATTCAGTTTTGTTTTCAGCTGAACTTGCACTAAATAGAATATCCCAAATTTATGCTGTTTAAATAAAAGGCAAAATGGCTTTTGCTCTGCTGCATTTTCTGATGATTTCTAACAAAAATGAACCTGCTTTTTGTCCTAATCTTGCTTCCCTTCATACCCTTTCCTGAGCAGTGAACTTCATACAGGCCGATCTTTCCTTACATCTGTCTAATACGACTTCTAGCACCCAAAAAGCCCCAACCCCCCAAAACACCTCTCCAAGATTCAGAACTCAGTCTGTAAATTCAGCAGGCTCCTTATGCTTTATGAAAGAATGAAAGCAAGATACTCAAATAGGAATGTAAGACCACAGCAAGTGGTTGTTTGAGCAACAAAGATGTCTTGGTGAAATTTGTTTCTGTATTAACTGAGATTTCAATAATGTGTGCAAACTCCTATGGGAAGTGTATGTTTGTCCTTGTATGCAATGTCATCTCAAGCAAGAGGGAATGGCTTGAAAACGTTGTATAATGTAATTCCAAATCACTAACTAAATAAGCAAACAGTTGTATCCAGCTGCGATGACTTTCAGAAAAGGCTGAAACCCATATGTTAACTGATAGAATGTTCATCTGGAAAATATCAGACACATCTCTGTTTGGAGTAAGCAGTCTGTGAGGTGGTAAACGCATGCAGGCTGCCTGTGATTGACAGTGGGGCCGGAGGGTGCAATTCTGAGTTTATAAATTGGTGCTCCTGCCTTCCTCAGCTCAACCCGCTCACAAAGCAGATTTATTGCTCTCTAATGGGAGTTCAGCTGTGCTTTGAGAGCTGCCTCATGCAGAGGTGTCTACGTCTCTACCAGCTCTTCTTGCAGATGATTGTTCTGAGCTAAGCCAAAACTGTGCTGTGTTTCCTAGGAAGAGGAGTAAGACTCTACTACATCGGTGGTGAGGTGTTTGCCGAGTGCCTTAGTGACAGTGCCATTTTTGTCCAGTCTCCTAACTGCAACCAACGCTATGGCTGGCACCCAGCAACAGTTTGCAAGATTCCACCAGGTAAGGAGGGATGCCTTGTCTGTGATCCTTCACAGGCCTCACCTTTTGCCGATGGGTACTTGCTATGGAAAGCAAGCTCTTGGTGAAGGTGGGCATGGGTTTGCTTTTAAGTATGTAACGTAGGAATTTTTTCTTCGTATAGATTCACCCATAACGAATCTAAATGGATACTTTTTACTGCTCTGTAGTAAAACTTACCCCATCCTTTCTGAATTAGATTCATTCTAGAGGAATCACTTTTGTAGGCACCTTGTTGTTCTGGTTACAGCGAACGTCTGTCTAAAGTAAACTGGAAGATTACAAGAGAGTTTTAATTCATCCATCCAGAAAGAAAATACTTGTTTTGTTAGATACATGCAGAAGAGTTAGTAGGAGAGGTTGCTATTTGAAACGGAATTTAGCTGGGCTTACAGAAGCTGATTTCTTTACAGTTAAAAGTATGTGTGTATTTAAAAACTAAACATTTTTGTTGAGAAATCTTTGACTAAAGATTGTCTTTCTTTTGAGATCCACACACTGCAAGCTCTGGCCCATCTTAATGGGTTTCCTTTCTCAGATGCTCAGGAAGCAGCTGCCAATGTTGCAAACATGACTTAATTCTCCAGCCACATCACAAGAGTCCACCTGGGCTGGAGTCAACATTTGAAGACATAAACAACCCACATTTCCTCTGCAGATTCATCTAAGGCACATGTTTTGGACTCCAGCTCTCCCTTCTTTTGCCACAGCCTTTGGCCGCCTGCTCAGACTCATCTTCAAATCTCTGCTGGGTTTCAAGCAGTTTCTCCATTCCCTTGTTGATAGGATGGAGTTGTACCTGCTCCTCTGAGGCACAGTCCTGGAGGAACCTGTTCCCAGCCTGTCCTGGAATCTGAGCAGCTTGCCAGACAGATCCTGATCAAGTTTTATGCTTTCCTTGCAATAGCTCTGTCCTCAATCCAGCCTCAGTGTTCTCACCCTTCGGATTTCACCACCTTACACAGGACACAGCATCCCTTCAACCCCCTGCAAGATACATGGCTCTTGGGCTGTGCTTTTTTATGGTCACAGAAATGGCTGGTTGTTTCTGCTGCTGCTGAGCTGTTGCATGTGGTTACACTTTGCTATATGCAGTTCGACCCAAAACAGATGATGGTATGAGTCCAGCCCAAGAGAGTAGGCTCAGAAGTGATTTTAGCAAAATGCAATTCATCACACTCCAAATGGTTGTTTTTCAGCTTGGCCCATATGTGATCCCAAATGAGCATTAGTTGTGTGCCAAGTCTTGGAGTTTAACTTGTTTATGGTTATCTGGGAGAAGGCAAGAGCAGCAGTGCTTCTTATAAGAGTTGTGTATTTATTTATGTGTTTAAATTATAAGGACTGTTGTTATATCTCACCTTTATCACCTCAGAACTGTTTGATCGTAAAATCTCAGGCTGGTTTATGTTGGAAGTGACCTTAAAGCTCCTCCAGCTCCAACCCCTGCCACAGGCAGGGACCCCTTCCACTGGAGCAGGGTGCTCCAAGCCCTGTGTCCAACCTGGCCTTGAACACTGCAGGGATGGGGCAGCCACAGCTTCTCTGGGCACCCTGTGCCAGCGCCTCAGCACCCTCACAGAGAAGAGCTTCTGCCTCAGAGCTCATCTCAGTCTCCCCTCCGTCAGGTTAAAGCCATTCCCCTTGGCCTTGTAAAAAATCCCTTTCCAGCTTTGTTGTCAGCCCCTTTAGGTGCTGGAAAGCAGTTGAATAACTTCTTCTCAGTCTTTTAGCTGAGTCTAAGCATTGGGGAAAAACTCCAATGTCAAAGGAAGTTTCCTTGGCATTTGGTATATTTAGGAGAGGATTACAGCAGAAGCAGCTCTGCTGTCAGCCTTTTGAACCCTGGTAGCAGGTTTCTGACTTGCCAGAGCAGTTTCACATCAGAACTCCTCCATTACTTCTGCTGCTGGCCCCCATGTAAATCCAGCACCAGTGAGTTCCTGGTTTGAGCCTGTGTATTCCTTTCTTTTCGGGCCCTGTAGCAATTGCTGTTGTGAAGTCTTATGGTCATAGTTAAGCTTTTAAATTACAACATGAGGGAAATGATTGTAAAGGAGATAGAAGGTTCCATATGCAGATCCTAAGTCTGGTCTCATAGATCACAATCTGCTGTGTGGGCTCTAGCATTCATCAGTCTCTGTCTAACATGGTTTTCTTCCTTTTCAGCATATGAGCTGTGGAAATGTGGCAACCTTGATTCCTGTTTCTGAAATGCTGTGTTTAAACAGTCTGTGTACAGTATCACACGTTTGGAGGATATGGAAGAGCAGCACTGAGTTTCTTTCCATCTTCAGAGGGCTCTCTTAATGTAGTTAAGCTGATGCCTTGTTCCTGTCGTGCCCTTTTCTCACAGGATGCAACTTGAAGATCTTTAACAACCAGGAATTCGCCGCTCTCTTGGCTCAGTCTGTGAATCAGGGCTTCGAGGCTGTGTACCAGCTGACTAGGATGTGCACGATTCGGATGAGCTTTGTCAAGGGATGGGGAGCGGAATACAGGTGAGGCATTCTGAATGAAACTCCTGTGCTTGCCGCCGCCACCCCTGTGTTCCACAGCCTGGAACAGTGTCCTGCAAAGCTGCTTTACTCGGCTTTTAGGTGGGGAGGAATTAGCACAGCATCTCTTCACTTAATGCAGATCATGGAATGGTTTGAGTTGGAAGGGACCTTAAAGCTCATCCATTTCCAGTGTCCTGCTACGGTCAGGGACACCTTCAACTAGAGCAGGTTGCTGCAGGCCTGTGTGTCCAAC
The DNA here is from genome assembly GCA_025447955.1 of Psilopsiagon aurifrons. NCBI lineage: Eukaryota > Metazoa > Chordata > Aves > Psittaciformes > Psittacidae > Psilopsiagon > Psilopsiagon aurifrons. The sequence continues at coordinate 20,681 of JAOEHY010036056.1, forward strand.
CTGGCCTTGAACACTGCCAGGGATGAGGCAGCCACAGCTTCTCTGGACAACCAATATCTCGCCACCCGCATAGTGAAGAATCATGCCACACACCAGGGAAGACCACGTGTGTTTGGTCACAGTGTTCTACGAACCTGAAGCACAGCAGATAAATGGCGATGTAGGAACTATCACATTGGGCTTTCTTAAAATTGGATATATGTTTGGTAGTTTGAGTGTTTTACAACTTCACTGTTATCAGGTAGGATCAGTGTGAGTGCTTCCTGATAGATATGGCTTGGGTTTGATCTTCCTTTATCAGGAACTAACGGGATTAAAGTAAAAGCAGATTGGCTTGAAAATATATATATGGAAGAACTGCTAGAGCTGCTGCACAGTTAGAGTTAAGTCTCCTCATCCTTTCTGTAGTGCTTGTCATAGGGCAATTGCTTCATTGTGACCAGAGGCAGTGGGATAAGCAGGGTTACTGTTTCGCTCAGTGAATACTGAAGACAAAAAAGAAGATGAAGTAGGGTCTGGTGCTTATTCTGACAGCACAGGGGACGGGGGGACAGTGCAATGGATGAGTACCCCATAGCTGGTGTTGCTGTCACTCCTCTGCATTAGCAAGCCAATGTCCCTAGGTAGCAAAAGGAGTGAAATCAGCATTTAATTTTACAAGCAGGAGAGATGAAATTCGTTGGAAACTTAATGTTGTTTTACGAGAGCTGGCAGAGATTCAGTGATTTTGAAATGCTCACTTGAGTGTGTGCCCTTCAAATCTGTGGCCTTCCTTGAAGATCCAGGAGCAGCCCCTGCCTCCCGAAGCCGCAGGGCTGTCTGCCCGTGCTCCCCTTGCACGGATGCAGTCATATCAGCTGGAGCCTGCGCCCTGCACGTTACTCTCCCGCTTTCTTCATTTCTCCAGATGTTTGGAGTCCATTTTGTTTTGGAATTGTCCTGCACCCGGGCCAGAGCGTTGAGCCCTGGCTCGCAGCCACGCTCCTAATGAAACCCAGATGAGCATGACTTACGGAAAGTCAACTATCTCATTAGAGTACTGGAGTCAGTGAAACCCTACGCTCACACTGCCCGCGCCGAAGCTGCTCTCTTGCTCCTTCATTTCCTTGCCACAAAAATACTACATCTGATTGCCTTTGTCAGAGCACGTTTGTTTGTTGAACTGATTCATATATGAGAACGGTACTGCAGGAGCAGTATCCAGAGCGCTGTTCCAGTGATTTCTGGTTCAGCTCTTCGGCCTTTGGAGCAGTCGAACTGGTGGGGTGTTTGGTGCTGGGGTGTGCCAGGGATTTGGTGGAGGGAAGGGGGGAAAGCCAATTGCACAAGCAGCCCATGCTACAGACATTCTCCTCTGTGCAGTGAGAGCCCACAAGCTGAAGGCGTGGATGCAGAGCTTTGAGGGTTTGCCTTTTGGAAAGGCTGGAGTCAATAGGTTGGTCCCCTTGGTGGAATGAAGCTGCCATGGTAGATTTGCAGAGGGCAGAAGTGCAGCAGCCCCATGGGCAGTGGGTCTCTGTATGGTGGTGCCAGAAGGATCACACTGGTTTCAGGCAGCAAAGGGGAATGCTCTGTGCTATGTTAAGGGAGCCTAGTTTTACCTTGGACTTGGGAGGTTTGTGTGCTCTGCTCCCTGTCCTGCAGTCCTCCTGTCCAAACAGCTCATGAGACACCCTTTAACGTAAAACACTTCACCACATGAAGTGGCTGCATAGGCCGGGCCCTGTCGTACACCCACTCCTGGGCATGGTCTGAGCGGGAATGGGTGGGGTGCATCAGGGATCTGCTTCCATCCTCAGTTCAAAGGAGGAGAGCTGCAGATTGATCAGCAGAACAGATCACAGCCCTTGGCCAAAGCCCTGCAGAGCTGTGCCCGGAGCCCAGGAAGGAGCAGGGGCGGTGGTGGGAGCCCAGAGCAGCCCCATGGGGCAGAGGGTCCCCTTTGCAGCAGCAGTTTCTCCCTGGGCCCCGCAGGCTTTGCCTTCTCCCTCCCACAGACAGATTCCAAGGACAGCTTCTGTGGGAAGTGAGGGTGTAAACCAAGGCTGTTTCCAGGCTGGTTCTCTCTCTTTGTAATCTTCCTCCTCCACAGCAGCTGTCCCTGCCTCTCCACATGGAACAAGGCTTAGGCCAGTCCTCGGCAGAGGAGGGAGAGCCCTGTGCCTTGGCCTCCCTTCCTTCGCATCCCTCCCTGCTTTACCATCCCGAGGCACTCCATGGGGTCTGGCCTCAGGGAGACTGACAGAGAGGGAGACAGGAGAGGAGGAAGGTGCTCTGTGGCAGCGGATGTGCAGTGACCCAGCAGTGCGTCCCCCTCTACTCTCCAGCCACAGCTGCCAACTCCGGAGGCATTTTAAAACACGTTTTACCACCACATTCCTGCTTTTATGAGGGGGTTTGCAACCTTTTACACTCAGCAGCACTTCTGCTTCTTTCAAGGCAGCCGAGCAAGTGCAGGTCTGTTGGAGAGGCCCTACACAGAGTAGGGTTCAACCATCCAGCACATCCTCCAGAGCTGTGCAAAAAGGCTGCTCCAACTGCACAGGGGCTGCAGGGGAGAGTCTGAAAGGCTGCCTGGGGATCTCTCCATCCCTTCCACATTCTGCCAGAACCTGCAGATATGGTACAATGAGAGTAGCCTCTGCTTACACATAGAGAAATTGTATACATAGAGAAATTGAACTTAGTTGGGAACCTGCATACGTTGCTCTCTAATCAGAGGGAAAATGAGGTCTGTAGGAGAAAACTGAAGAATTCTGCTTAGGTAAACACCTTCCATTCCATTCCAGGAATCCGATGCTGCCTGTTTTCAGGAATCTGAGTAGTAAATAGGCTGTGTATTGAGCTGTTCCTTTGGGATCCTAAAAATGCAAAGAGAAAAGGTAGGGGTTTTAAAAGCAGTTGGCAGTGTAGGCCAGAAGCGTGTTACAGAGAGAGACATTCCTTTGGCCTCACATGCGCGACTGTTGTCTAAGCAGGAAAGAATGCTCCAGTAGCTGTAAAACCTCTTCACATTGGTAAAGTTTTGTTCCTTTTTCCCTCTTCTCTCCCCAACCCCTTCTTTCTGGCAGGCGGCAGACTGTGACCAGTACTCCCTGCTGGATTGAGCTGCACCTGAACGGTCCCTTGCAGTGGCTGGACAAGGTCCTCACACAGATGGGCTCCCCGAGCATTCGTTGTTCCAGCGTCTCCTAAGGAAACATCTCCTGGGGATGGGTGGGGGGAGCACAGACTGGAAAATGGAATTGGCTTAACCCTTCGTTAAACACACAGTAAACGGATTCCCAGTTATTGAAGTGATGAGAAAATCTGCTAAAAAGAAAGTGGGTTTTGTTCTATTTTGGTTTTTTAAGTACCCATTTAAGCCACTTCCACTGAACCCATTAGCACTTTGGTTCCAGCGCTCTGGGCCTTTGCAGTTACAATTTGAGGCTGAAGTTTATCACGATGAAGAACTGGACTTTGTTTCGTTAGAGAGGAGGCTGTGCTGTGCCTCCAGCACCCGCTCTATGCTGCTGTGAGCACATGGGAGCCGCAGAGGAAACCTCCTTTTGCCTCACACAGCTCCAGGCGCATGTCATGCAGCACCGCTGAAAAGCCAGGCACTGTGGGACTTTGGGATGTCTCTTTCTTGTCCATTCCCATCACCATCCACCTGATCCATGCCTGACCTCCCTGGGATTGCAGCAGGAGGAGGAAAAGGAAGTGTTTAAAGCACACACAAGAACTGTTTCCCCCGATAATGCTCTCAAAAGGAACAGATTTCCCACGCTGGACTGCTAACAAAGAGGCAGTCTTGTTCCATGCCTGAGGGATGCAGCTGATACCCTGACAGCCTCAGGCTGGATTGACATGGAGCAGAAGAGGCCAGACTGAAGGCTGCTCTGATACTGCTGCAGCGACGTTCGACTTGAGCAGCTCATAGATGTTTGTCACATGGAGAGCTCTGCATGGCCAAGTTAAGCCTTCGTTACCCCGCAGTCTGTGTGCATCAGCCACCAGAAGTCTGTATCCTGGTTGCTCAGTCTGTTGGATGGGAGCTGCCGCTTCTGGAGACATCGGGGCTCCGTGACCCCAGTGTCCAGGTCTGCTCTGGTGATGGAAGTGAAGAGGCCCTCACGGCTGCTTTCAGCATACACAGTTATCCTGTGCTGTCACGTATGACTCCACGTGCACCAGGACATCTCAGACACCCCCCCCCCCCTGTGTTTAAAACATATTTCAGCTGATTCCAGTGCTCTGAGATGTGCTTTTGCCTGGAGAAATTGGGAGAGAGTGTATTTACTTGTATTATAAATCATTCGTTTTAAACAGACATGCTCCAGACTGATGGTTTTTCCCTGCAGCAACTGTCATGGCAAACAACTCCCACAACTGGAAAAAACCAACCCTTAGCACTTGTTTTTATGGTTCACATTTGCCAAATAAGTCTCATAACTTCGTCAGTGCTATCTGCTTATCTGTTTCTTTGTATCTGCATTGAGTATCATACGCATTTGTGCCAAACTGTTAGAAGGGGGAGGGGAGAAAGTGATAATCAGTTTCCTATGGAAATCTTCTTTGTCTGTTTTGGTTTTATACATGAAAGGCAAACACAGGAGCGAGATCTGGCTCTGGGAAGGACAGACCCGGGGGGACTTTGTGTTCAGACTTTAGTCCTGTTGTGCCCCCAGATGCAAAACGAAGCAGCACCACTGAGTTCAGCAGCAGTTTTCCAGCAGCGCCAGGTTCTGGTTGCAGCTCCAGAGCACCGTGGTCCCACGTGGGTACAGACTGCAGAAGCATTTCAAACACCCATCAGGAATTCCCAAGTACCTGTAGAGGCTTTTCCTTTGCTCTGATACCAACCCCACTGCCTGGTCTGCAAAAGCCCATCACTCTTGGACCTGAGCATCAGCAAAACAGGGCACGAGGTGCCCCGTGTTCCGCAGACCCAGGAACAGAGCATCCACGAGGCTCTCTGCTGGTGTCTGCTCTACCAGGCACAGCAAGGGATGCTGTGCAGAGATTTCTTCTGGAAACAAGCAATGCTTTGTATGTGAAATTGAAATTCCAAGGAAGACACACAGTGGTGGCCGGGCTCCTGAGCCATCCAGCAATATCCTCCTGTGGAATTTGGACTGGGAGCTCTCACTGTGCCGTACGGCTTGTGTCATAGCGCTGGAGGCTCTCTAGGACTTTTATTGCTTCAAGCTTCTGTAATGTGTCTGAGTTTAGTTAAATCTCTGATTGCATGGACTTGGGCAATAAGAGCAGCTGTATAAAACAAGTGTTTTCTGTCCACTTAAACAGTAGGTCTGTCACTGAGGATGGATTTGGCATCGTCTTTCAGATGCAGGTTTCTAACATGGTTGCAGACAAAGATTTATCCTGGCTTTTGTGGAAGCATCTGACCTTGAGAAGAGATTTAGTGGGAGAGGGGGAAAGATCCGCTATGTAAGGTGGCCCCAGGTTCCCTCCCTGAGTGTCTTTAAGTTGCATTTGCTCATTTTAGCCAACAAACGGTTTTCACTGTCCACGTAATCATGGAGGAAGTTGGACCCTGTGGAGCCTTAGCAAAAGAAATGACATCTTAATTCCAGTGTCAGGCGATGGTGCGCGCAGAAACCTGGCCCAGAGGCTGCAAGCTGGAATAAACCCTGACTGTAGCATGAAGCCAAAGTAAGATTTGGGCCTGGATTTCTGGTAGGAACCACATTCCTATCTTCTGCTTGATAAAGGATAATTAATTGCTGTTACTAATAGCTGCCTTTTGGAAAATGGGATTTGGGTTGTGCATGAAGACTTTGGTTAATCTCACCTCATCATCCCCTGAGTAAAATGACTTCAAATGGAAAATGGAAGCTGGTCTAGCAGCAGTTAGATAAAATGGAGAGGATTATCTCCACTGAAGTATCCATTGCCTCCCCTCCCCTTTGCCTTCTCAGTAATTCATAAGAGCTTACGGTTCCTAAAGTTACCTTATAAAGTCAAAGGGAAAGTCCTGGATCATGCAAGGAGAGCGGCCGGGGAAGGGCTGGGATCCAGGGGACGGTGTGGTCGAGCTTCCTTTGATGTTGCACAGCTGGAAAGGATGGGGCAGATGAAAGGAGATTCCCCTTCAGATGTGAAACCCGCTCAGGCGCGCCGCTGGCCAGGACACTAACGCGAGGGGAGAGGCGGTGTTCGGCCGGGGATGACGGCGGCTTTCCCTGTTTCCCTCAAACCCTCTGGAAGTAGCTTTGGTATGTAGCACAAATGTACGCCATCAGCCACGGCCTTGCTTAGATTCCATTCCTGTACTGGAAAATCTTCTCATTTAGTGGTAGTCTTGGATCATTTTACCCTATGTCATACATTTTTGTTACTAGGAGAGAGTCACTAGCGGGAACTTGGACTCTTTTAACTTGGCATAGCCACACACAAGGACCTGGCTGCTGGCAGATGACACTGATGGCCTTGTGGTTTTCAACGACTGTGGTCTTGTTCTGTTTTGGGTTTTTTTATTATTATTAATGTATTGAACTGAATTTCAGTTTGTATTTTGTGTTAAGCTTAGAAGTAATCCAGTGCTGTCCATTTGATTTCATCTCCAGGAAGCAGCATGGCTGGCTACAAAGGTGGAGAAATCTAATGGTAACTGATCTCCCCAGCGCTCCGGCTGCCCCTGGCTGGGGGTAACCTTGGAGAAGGAATCACAGAGAAGTTAGTTTCCTCTCCCCTTAAGGATCAGCGTAGTGTGAACCAGAGAGTCCATTGCAGGGTGAAGAACACCCAGGACTCCAGCAAGTGTGGGCACAGGGCCTTGTCCTGCTTACTAGCTGGGAGAGCACAGGGAGGAGGAGGAGCACAGCTCAGAGAAGGACTGCAGCCGCATCACAACACACCCGTGAGCTTCTCAGGTCTCCCAAAGGGATGGGATAGGGAGGAGGAACGGGATTTCACAAATAAGCTGGTAAGCTAGAATGGGAAACACGTAGTCACTATCGTAGCTGATGGAGCGGTATGGTTAAGAAGCTCAGTAGATGTTTTTTATCATGTACGTGCTTTTGTATTTATGTTGTCTCTCTGGAATATTCAGATGAATCAAATATTTAATTTTGAACAGAAAGGGCAGATAAGGACTCGGGATTGAACCTTTCAGATGTTCCTTTCGGGTGACTGCTAGGAATTAGGCAGTTTGATGTGAGAGTAAGAGATTCCCTCAGACCTGAGCAGCAGAGCCTGGTGACTGGAGCAGAGCAAGGACTTCCCCAGCAGGAGCCTTCACCTGAGTTGCTGTTGCACCTTGTAACCCCCAGGCAGGTTCCAGAGTTGTGCTCTGCAGGTCTGCTCTGATGTAGGAGGCTTGAAAAGGCAGTGAGGAATTACTCCATAGATGGTTTTGGTTCATCTTCCATTTCCTCCGGTACGTGGCTGCTGGAGGAGCCTGCACCAGGCCCTGCTGCTCGCTCTCCCGTGGCAGCATCCCTCTTTCCTCCTTTGATAGATACGTACGAGCATGTTTGCATTAGTTTAGACTTAACCTGAGATTGTATGTTAATGGGCAGCGATGCCACCTACGTGCTTTAGCTTGTTACGCATTATCACCTATTTTGTTACTAAAGGCCTGTACTATGTATGCCCTCCTCTTTCCTATGTGAAACTGTAAGTTCTATTTTTGACATTTTAATAAACTTGGATTGGAAAACGGAGGCTCGTGAGGAAGTAACAATATGGTGAAAATGTATTTGCGGCCACAGCTGGAGTTCTGAAGCCACACGTAATTGAGAGGCAGCAGCACCTTCAGGTGTGTGTCATGGAGGCTGTTCCTGGTAATCCCTGTGAGATCTCCGTTAGAGGTAAGAGCTTCGTTCTTACACTTTGGACGGTTTTGTGTAAGAACTTCAAGCCAGATCTAAAAAAGTCATTAAAAGTACAACTGGTTCCTGTAACTGCTGGGATTCAAAGGCAATTCCAAGCCATGGAATGTCCAGGGAAGCAGCTGTTCCAGTGGAAGGCAGGTCAAGTGCCACAGCATTCTCCTGGCCTCAGAGCGAGCGCTCCCCAAACACCGTCGGTGCCAGAGCCAAGGTGCACAGTGATCTAATTCCATGAACTCCCAACGTTCCTCATCGGGTTTCACTCAGACTCAGGGAGTTTTTTGTTGTTTTCCTGACGGGATTTACGAGAATACTTTTTCCATTCCCTTTTCCAACAATGTGGTCATAAAAGGGTCTCGGCCAGGTTTTGTGCTGGGGTTGCCAGAACTCAAGTGGGATGTAGTAAATCAGCTCTGAGCTGCGAGCTGGGCTGGTTGTCACCTGAACGTACCGTGGGTTTCAGGATCAGAGTCTTGTCTGCCCTAAAATGGGAAGCTGGAGCAAAATGTGATGTAAGTGAAGAATGTCAAAGCCTTCCTTACCCAAAACCCAACAGTGAATCCGTGCTGCAGGAGGCTTCAGTTCAGGCAGAAGCTGGGTCCCAAGCCTTGGTCTGTACAGGCAGAAGCTGGGTCCCAAGCCTCGGTCTGTACAGGCAGAAGCTGGGTCCCAAGCCTTGGTCTGTACAGGCAGAAGCTGGGTCCCAAGCCTTGGTCTGTACAGGCAGAAGCTGGGTCCCAAGCCTCGGTCTGTACAGGCAGGGAAGTCTTGCAGGTGTCACCCTCTCCCTTCACCAGGGCTGTACCTAAGGCCAGATCAGGACTGGAGTCCCGTCCCAGCCCTTGGTTTCCCCTGGAACTGGGGAGCGTTGGGGCTCCAGATGGACACCTGCTCACTGGGGGTGCTCGGGATCCACAAGTCTGTAACCTGATCACAGCGATCCACGGCTGCTGGAGAAACACATCACTGGATGCAAGCACCATGTTCTCCTTTTAATAATTCATTTGAACACAGCACTTCTGTAGCCTTCAGGGCTGAAAGGTCACAGCAACCAGTGGCATGCTTGGAGTAGGCTGAATTTTACCCTTAATTTATTGTATTTATCATGACCTAACCATTAATTTCCTCTGCATTTTTGCCATTTCTTACTATGGCACAAGTGTTTAGGAAGGGCAAACCAAGTCTTCAGCTACCAAGAAACACACATGGAAAACCATTCTGTACTTAGGAAGGAACTCCCTTCAGTCCTTTGTTACAGCTCTGCGCTGGGGTTACAATCCATGGCAAGGCCCAGAGCCATTCTCTATCATCGTCTTCGGAAGAGGTGGCCCTGGAATGTCTCTGTGTGTATCCCTGTAAAAGGAAGATTTCTTCTTAACAATAGGTATTTTGCTGTGGTGGAGATGCTGCTCAGTCTTTGCATGAGAAATGCTTTCCAAAGCACTAACAAGGCTTCAGATCTATTTCTTAGAGTTGAAAACACTGCAGTGTTTTCCCAGGGAATGATTTACAGCATTCCAAAGCAGCGTGTTATTGTAGCGCTGCTTAATCTCACACGAAGAGGCAATGAATGTCAAGAACCACTGTGAAAGTGCTTTCAAAATGCAAAGCTGTCAAATAACTTCTGGAGAGCCACTGTCGTGAGATCACCAAATTTATTGACATGAAAAAAACAAAGACATTGGAAAACTTATTTCAGAGTTCCTGAATAAGACTGCTTAATGTGGCATTTTCAGATTGATAAGGGAAGCTCCTGGGGGAAATATGCATCACTGCATAGGGCAGGCCAGGCAAGCACCAGAAAGGGCTGATGGAAAGGAGAGAGGATGGCATTTACCTTTCTTCTCTCCTTCCCCCACCAGGCTAATGCTTTCCTTCTTGTCTTCCACGTCTCTTGCGTGTTTATACTCTCCAGTCAGTCTGTGGCTGTGTGCCAGTGCAGGAGATGACAATATCATTGTCAAAAACTGCCATCAACAGATGACAGCATCTAAAGGGGCTCCAGGAAACCTGGAGAGGGGCTCTGGACAAGGGGTGTAGGGACAGGCCAAGGGGAATGGCTTTAACTGCCAGAGGGGAGACTGAGATGAGCTCTTGGGCAGAAGCTCTTCC
>JAOEHY010036057.1:0-27188 GCA_025447955.1 Psilopsiagon aurifrons
ACCTTAGTTATTAAACTGTTCTTATCTCAACCTGTGGGAGTTGCATTCTTTCGATTCTCCTTCCCATCCCTTCAGGAACAAAGGGAAGAAAAAGGGGGAAGTGAGTGAACAAACTGCGTGGCTGATTTATGGCTTAAACCACAACAGTTACTTTCCAAAGTGATTATGATGTTATGCTTGTTGTGTATGAGGGCCATATTGCTGTCTGTGGGTTATTAAATCTGCTTCTAGTTCTGAAACTTGGAAGGTTTTCTCTCTGAAAAGATATAAGCTCTCAATATCACAGCAGAAATGGTGCTTTTATACCACACTGGGTAGTGTGTGCAGTGAAAGCAGAGGAAATTAGTGGGAATTAGATGAGCATTTTAAAAAACAAACCTTTTTGTATATCTTCTATATAGATCAAACACACCCAAGCTCTCAACAGGAAGTGGGCAGAAGACAATGAGGTACAGAACTGCATGGCCTGTGGAAAAGGCTTTTCAGTGACAGTGAGAAGGGTAGGTATGTTTAACTATGTGTCTGGGGATTTTCTTTTTCTATTGTTTTCAAACTCACACGGGATATAAACTTCAGAAAATGACCTTAATAGTGCTGTGGATTTCAGGACATCTCAGAATACAGTTATTGCTTGCATTGCTTTAAATATTACAGATGAAGTGTGTGGAACTTACTTTATTCATTATTCTTTTGCGATTTTAATAGTATCAGTTTATAAACAGTGTTAAAACAGTTCAGCCCCCTAAGTGAGCAAACAAAATTATGCTGTTGTCAGGGTGTTCACAGTGAACTTGCTTATAACCAGTCCAAACTGCATTTACAGATGTAAAAGCAATGTGTATTTGTTGAAATTAGAAATATGTGAAAATAGGAGGCATCAACATGTGTTGGTGCTTTGTGATAATATATTTCTATACACTAACTAGACATGGAACAGAAGAAACAACTGGATATGTTTTAGGTCGGACCTTCTTTGATAGCATTCTGCTGCTGTCAGAGTATTCTCCATGAACTAGATGAGGGATGCCCATGAGGTTAATTTTGCGGTGCTTCCTGGCCTGGTCTTAGGTGGCTCTCCCTGTCCTGTGTTATTTCAGTGATATTCTTTGGGTAGACTTTGAACAAAGGCTGATGTATCCTTTGATTCAAGGATACTTTTCAATGTGAAAGCAGGTAGTTACATGTAAGAACATGTTTTATGTGACCAGAACAAGCCCAACAGGAGAAATATAAGAGGAGGATGAACTTGAACCAGTTTATTTCCAAAACTGGTGTAGTCTCCCCACTCAGTGAAGTGCTTCTGAATATTTTACTCCAATACACTTTAGAAAGAATTTACTCCTGTGCCCTTCCATGTGCCATGTAACTACTATTTAAATATTCAAACTTACTTCTAAACCATGAGACTTTACTTGACATGGTAGTGATCTCTATTGGTGATTGATGCATTGATGTTTGGTGTGTGTGTCTCTTCTCTTTCGCAGCATCACTGTAGACAGTGTGGAAATATCTTTTGTGCCGAGTGCTCAGCAAAGAATGCCTTAACTCCTTCTTCTAAGAAGCCTGTCCGAGTCTGTGATACTTGCTTTAATGACTTGCAAGGATAACTGGCTATCGTGAGTGGCAAAGAAATGTTACACTAAAATTTACAATTTCTGTCAATGCACTTCGTTCAGCACTCAGACTACTATTCAGTTTGGACAATGATTGTAACACTTGGCAAAATTTAGTATATTTTAAAATGTTTATTGATACCAAGTAAAACTATTGTATTTTTTGTGAGACATGGGCTCAGATCATCCATAGCTTATTGCCATTTATCCTGGAACGAGCTTCTATGTCTAGATTAGAAATATCCAGTTATTTGTAAATAAAGTTTAAACAGAGGAGTAACAATGTATTTTTTTATCTTTTATTTTTTTGTTCAAGAGAAAAAGCTTTTATGTGATATTGTAGTTTATTCTTGTTTCCTTCAAAGAAAAAGGAAGATGCAAAAACTTGTGAGGATTTTATGTATCAAATGTTGCTGTAGAAAAAGCATAACTAATTGTTGCATTTGATTGCAAATCTGCTGTTCTTTATAACCCCTTGTGATTTTGTTTTCTTTCTATCTCTTTGGTTCTTAGCCTTTTCTCTCTAAAGTTTGAACTGCACAGTGAGGGTAATGGCTGGACTTGACTCCAACTCAGTTTTATTTGCTCACTTAGAACTTGTATCAGCACCTGAGTCCTTATCCAACTGCAGTGCTTGGTTACTGGAACATCATTACACATACTGTATTGCATAGTCTGTGTGTGTGTGTTTGAGAGAGAGTACGTGTGAACCAATGATGAGACAGAGTTTAGTGGTCATTGCAGGAATATTAAATGATAAATTGCAGTATTCCATCCTGTATTGATTGATTTCACTTTTACACATTTGTTTAATGGATTTTAATATTCCAGAAACCCTTATATGTGGGTTTTAAAAAGCAAACAGATAACATTGGCAGTAGTCTGTAGTGCTTATCTCCCTATGCCCTTACTCTGGAAGCCCTGGGAGGTCCTTGAGGTTCTAAGGAACATCCAGAACTTCCATGCTAGGTATCCTACTAAGAAAAAGTCTTTGAGACTGCTGCAGATGTCTGACCTTTTCTTATGTCCCTTCTGCAGCTTTTAGTAGAAGACACTGAACTCCTACTACACCTAACAAACCTCAGTTTTGTGCTCCATCTCATCCCATTACCAGTGAGTCTTAAATGTTATGTTAGTTATGACATAGTCTGCTCAGAACAGTGGTGTGAGTCTCCTGTTACTAGCTTAGTTATAGCCGAACAGCTCTAAATGAGAGGGCAGTATATGTGTCTTTAGATATTTATTCATATTTTCTTTACTGTAGTTGCAACAGAGGTTCCTCGTAGGGTTCATGAAGGCTCCAAGCTTCTTTTTTGTTGTGATTTTATTTACACCTGTTCATTCTTGCCTGCCTGTCTCTGAGTTTCTTCCCTTTGCGTCTACTATTTTAAAACCATTAAGGTTATTTCTTCTGAGTGGGGGTTATGCCTACCAATATTTAGGGACTGTTTGTCTTAAATACTCTAGTAAGTTCCCCACACCTCAGCCTTCCTACAAAATTTAGCCAGCTGTTTAGAGAAAAAGACTGTATCTTGATTCCCCTACTTCTTGCCCAGCGTAAGGAGTCAAATTCTGTCACGATGATGGGAGCTCAGCCATCATTAGGCAGGTTCATTTGCTTTTTTCTATTTACAGCTCTGCATGTGAATGGGGTCTTTCTGATGAAAAAAGCCTAGGCCTGATGAACTCTTCAGTGAAAAAACTTCTTAATCCCTCTTCTCCAGAAACAGAGATCTACATGTTTCATGTCCCTTCTTAGATTACCTGTCTAGTTCTACATTTGGCAGCCTAAAGGAGTCTTCCTCAAGAAGTTTTCTTAATATTAAATTCTTTCTTCCCAAAAGCCAGCTGGATTACATAACTGGTTCTCTTCACTGCAGAAGATTTTGGGATACTGCTGTGGTTTATGTGAAATACTGATCTGCTTTGCTGGTTCAAACTTGAGAGTTGCTTCCTAAAAAGGAACAATTGCTGCAACGATTCCATATGAACAGCCGCTGGACTCACTGTTTCTCTTCATCAGTGTAACAGTTTGTCATAAGAGTCTTTTGAATAGAAAATATGAACAGATTCTCTGCCTCTGGGAATTGTTTTTCTGTATATTTATTCATTGAGAGAATCTGAAGAGTTTGCCTTCAAGCCTTTCTTTGTCTGACATGTGACTTCAGAAACACAGGAAAAGAAGCAACAGTTGTGCTCCAGTGTAGTTGCGCTCTGCCCTGTTGGTAATGCAGAGAGCCTTGTGCTGCTTTTAGGGTGAAGGATGACCACGTGGAGCAGAAGGGATTTGGAGAAGGAAGAGAGAAGCTTCTTGTGACTTCGCAGGGAGAAAACACATGAGACAGGAAGCTGGAAATCTTTAGTATGGAGCTAGGAAAATGGTTAAAAGACTCACTTATGTTCAGGTGTTTTGCTTTTGAATGGGAATGTGTGAAAGCTGGAGAGAGCTCTGCGGTATAAAGGAGGTGGTAGAAGCTCTAGTAGGCTTGTTCTTAATTCAGTCTTTTGAGATGCCTTTGTGTAAAGACAAGCAGAGTCGCCTCAGTCAGCCGGCTGCTGAAGCAGTGTGGTTGGCTGACTGTAGATCAGGCCTTGGTCTGGAGCTCAGCTTCAGGGCAAGACCACCTTGATTTCTGCAGATTGCCTTTTGCTGATCAGTTTATATGACAACTTTTTGAGGCAATGGAAATGCTTTCCAAATACACATTTGGAGAAAGAGGGATTGTTAAAATCTGAAGGAACAGTGGTAGAAACAGGGGTAAGTAGTAACTAGAACAGGGGTAGAAGCTTTCATGTTTGAGCTTTGAGTCTGCAGCAACAAGGATTGCTACAGTTTTTAAATGGAGTGAATTTATGATTCCATTGCTGAATCTTATGCTCCTTCTTTTGTGCTCAGGATTCTTAGTGCTGGTCTGTGTCTGTTGAAAAGTTGATGGTATACTAGACCCTGTAATGCTCTTGGCCTCAGTGTCAGGTTGGAAATTGTGTTCAAGCTCTGTAAAATGACTATGAAATACTAAATAAGGGAAATTGGAAGGTGAAAAGCTTTGTATTTATAAATCTGCTTGCAGAGTCTGACTGATTTGATGGGGATGTATCAGTAGGAACATAAGTGTTTTGTTGCACTGCTTTGAAATATAAATAATAGGGAAACCAAGTAATTGGTAATTTTTACCATGCCGTGTTAAAGGATTCCAGACAAAATAGTTCAATATACTGTGTTTTTTTAGACCACAGACACAGGAACAGAGGGAAAAAACTAATAAAATGTCAGAAGAGATTAGCCTTGGAAGTGGAGGACACATAGTGGTGTGTTTCAACAGCCTCTAGAAAGAACCAGATTGCTCTTATTTACTGAGGAGAGGCCATTATAGAGCAAGAGCTGGAAAAAAACAGTGCTCAAGCCAGTAGGTGTGTGGTATCATCAAGCTGCCTTTGATTGCTAGCCACTACCATGGCATCAGGAATGGGACAGTGAAGTGTGGGATTTGTTCCTGGAACTTTCCCATCTGCAAGACACTCCATCCACATTCAGAATTGCTGTGGAAGCAAAATATGAGACCACGTGCTACATGGGCTGAGACAAACTACAGAGGAAAACCAAAAAGCACAAAGGGTCTTGTTAAGGGTGGGGAAAGCTCTTGAACTTCCTGGAGACTTCATCTTTCTTCCTGGTCAAAGAGCCACAATCCTTTGTGTTGCTGCCTCCAGAATGCCAATCATACAGTTCTACTCCCACCTTCTGTCAGCAATTCGTACTTATGTCCTGCAACCCCTCTGCAGGCAGGTAGCTTTGCAGAGGTCAGTGGCAGGCTTTTGATCTCAGCTGGATGTGCTTTACTGTTATTTATTTCTTCTCCTCATGTATTCCCTACAGTAATCTTCTCCTTTCTGCAAAGGTTGAACAGAAAGGATTAAATTAATGAGTCACAGTAGGAAAAGTAGCTCTCTGCAGATGAAGAGACAAAAGGAATTTTCAGCTGCAGTTTCCAGCAAAGGCAAGAAAGAGATTTAGCAGGATCTCATATTTCAGCTGCTTTTACTCTCTGGCACAAGAGTTCGAAGCTCTAGGGTACAGTGCAGGTTTATCCCTCTTTATTTGGAAGGTGTCAAGTAATCAAGTTGCCGGGTGTGGAGCACTAGGTACACAAGAACAATGAATAACTATTTTTGTTGGTTTTGGGATGATTATTTGTGAATCCTCACTGGAAGAGCTTTCTTAGCGAAGCAAGAAGGGTTTTGGCAGCAGAAGCATAAAGTATCCTTGCTGTGTTTGTATTACATGAGCAAGAACAATTGATTCTCTCACACTAGATGTAAGAGAAGTGACATTCCTAAAGAAGGGACCTGGAAAACTCAGGTACTTTTCTGGATTATTTAATGTCAGTTAAACATCAAATGGAAACAAGTGCTTGTTGGAAAACTTTATAACTTATTATGACCAGTATGTAGTGGCAGATAGAAAACTTCTGGAGCTTAAGTTCGAATAGAATATAAGCTATGCCAAGAAGAATGATACAATGGTTTGAGTATGTTGAAACTGATAAATTACTCCTCCAAGTACCACCCCTCCCATTCTCATATTCTTGGAGGACTAGGAAACAACAGTCATTTGCACTATGCACTTTTTGCTGTCTAACTGAATATAATCTACAGTAAGTGGAATGGCATACTTTACACTGCATGTGTTAGCTGTAATCAATGAACAGAAAGTTTGTCTTCAGCTGGACTTCTCACTGTGTTACATTTGGCCCCTTGCTATGTAAGGAGAATTGCACTTGTAATTTCTTTGTAATCAAAATCATGATCATCATCTGAGAGCACATGTAACAGCAAAAAAATATGTAATCATGCCCACATTGTCTTTGTAGAGCTTCATTTTAGATTATTAAATGAGAAAACATGAATCTTGTGTATTTTTAAGGGTCTTGCCAGTTGTCCACTTCTTAATTTTTGAAGTCTTGACCTCAGCATCCCTTCTAGGATAAGTTTAGAATTGTGGTCCAGCCACGGCCTCTCCAAAAGCACTGAATGGTGTACTTTTCAGACCCAGCAATAACTGGATAGTGAAGACCTTGCCACAGAAACTCAGTTTTGGGTTGGTTGTTTTTTGTTTTTTCCAAGGGGCAATGAATAAAGAGGTTTGCATCTTCAGAGAGAACATTAGATGCCACTTAAGATCACAGCAATGAAGAGGATAGGTACTAGTTAAGGGAATAAACTCTGCCTTTTGTCTGTAGCTCACCACACACTATGCACTCACTGTGCAATAGATACAGGAGCATCTGCTCGTTTGAAGATTACTGAAGCCCTGCTAACCCTTTTGGATCAATGTTACTATGAAAGCAGAATCCTGGTAGGCATGTTTTCCAATTTTTCCTCCCCCTCTGACCTAAACTAAAACCACATTCATCTGTATTTCCTGCCTTTCTTGGGTAAAGAGGGCTGGGAAAGAGTGTTCATTGTTATATGTCAACAGGCCAGTGCTGGCAGGTCCAGGCTCCTGCTGGTGGCTTTATGGCAAAGTACTCTGTATCACACTATGGCTTGACTCTGGGCGCCAAAGGGATGCTTGAAAGAACATCTCGCTGGGTTAGCAAATACCAGAACTTTTTATAGTAATGTGTCCAAAATGCTGCTTGTATAGGATTTGTCACTTTTGTAAGAAAAGAGAAAAAGTCACAAAAAAAAAAAAAATCATAAATCCCCACGATTTGATGCCATTACATAAGATTTCATTTAAACTACCTCTCAGTGTGAAATTCAAACATTAGGTAGGTTTAATAAGGTTTGCTCACTGTCACATTATGTACAAGTTATAGTGGATGCCAAAATTGCAAAGGTTTATCACCAAAAAGGAAAGAATTCTCTTTTTGTAATGTGTTTGAAAGTGTTCCATTGTTTCAAGTTACTGTAAACTCTGTATTCTTTTAACTTCTGTAGTTCCAATCTTGCAAACTTCAGCTGCTGGACAGGAAATAAATCATAACCACAAGCTGTCATAATTATGGTCTGCTGGCTGTGAACAATTTTATATGCAGTTTTGTCATTCACCAGATGTACCATTAGTTTAGTCTTGGGGTTTTTTTCAGTACTGTAATGGACGCGTGCCACAAATTACATTGTCTTGTCTGCCTCTTTTCTCAATTTTAATGATCAGTTTATTATTGCAGACGTGAATCTCACTCATACAGCTTGATTTCTGTATGGTTGCATAAAATATAAATGGGAAAAGTTTTAAGTTCTTACCCAGTATTTAGATGTAATGTGTTATAATAGCCTTATGTTGCAGTTTTACCTACAGAGCACTGCACTTCTTTTAAACTGGATCATGCCATCTTGGTAGGTGTACATAGATTTTTTTGCATGAGTGTGTTTTGGTTTTGTTTTTATTTGAAGTCTGATTCTCTTAAGTTCTACTTTCAGTGTGTGTGTTTACTACTTGTGATCATGTAGTTGTGCCTTACATTGTGAAAGAATATAGTCCAGTGTGCACTGTAATTCCTGAACTCTACGATATGGAAAGCGCCTGTGGATTTGGATGAGGAGATGACATCATGCATCAACCGGTTCTATATAAACTATGATGAAATGTTACTGAGACGTTTTGGGGTTTTGTTTTCTAACCTGTTAAAGGAATGACTAATGACAATAAAAAAAAAAAAGAGAAAAATTAGAGCTTTCTAATAGACCAGTTTTGTCATGCAGAACTACCTTGCCCCATTTCAAGATAGCAAAGCTGCTTTGAAATGGAGGATATATCAATTTACAAATGACCTGTTGGAAAGCCGCACATCTAAGAACAAGCTAAATGCTCAGTTTCTTAGACTTGTGGGGAGATGCAAGGAAAGTTTTCGTGTTCTTGAGGAGGCAGTGATAATGGCTATGTTTTAAATCCGTTTTCTCAGAGGTTAAAGTCCGAGTAGTTTTTCCATTCCGAGTAACTGCACAAGGCTGCTAAGTATCCTGCATTCAACTCAAGTCACTGGCTGTGTTCACACATTGCATTCAATGCAGTTAGACAATTGGCATAACTGGAAGACCCAGAAGTCTTCCCATAACTGGGAAGACCCAGAAGTAGCTCTTGTTTGGTTTTTTTTTAGCCTAATGAAGGGCTCATTTGTGAGATGGAAACATCTTTCAGGGTGGAACTGTATTGCAGAGAAGCCAGGTGATTGATATGAGTCCAGTTCCATAGCAAAGCCACTATTGAACTGTGGAGCATTCACAAAAACTTATGTTTAACTGTTGAAGCAGATCCTCCTTGTGGCTCTGTGTGGAGAAGGAGAAAAGAGATCTCCTTCCCAGTTGGGAAGTTAATTTCTGCTTCTGAGGTACCTTTGTCTTAAGACCACGGAAGGGCCTGTTGAGCTTGCATCTCTCTGAAGACAGCCTGTGTTTCGAGGTACTGTGAGATTCTGGTGAGACACTAGTGGTGGAAGGGGCGGGTGTGATGCAGTGTGAAGCTCGATTTGGGATCAGGAATATTGAGAGCAGCTGTGTAAGCCAAGTTGTGGCTAAATGTTTGCAGCTTGTGTGGAGCCCTGCAGCAGATCTATTGTCTTCACTGTTTTGCTCTCCTGCCTTACACATTCACCACTTGGCACGGAGCCCGAGTGGCTGTTTCTCTCCCAGGAAGCTGTGACAAGAGCTTGCCTACTGCAGCTACAGGGAGAAGCACAGAGATGCATACTACAGTGGCCTTAGGCTGCATCTGGAGGGTGCTCAGCCAGGTGAGTACATCCATATATACATCCTCCAGACAGGAGCTTGTATGTACTGAAGAACCAATGGATGAAACGTACAACTGCATCCACGTGGGTGTTGCTGGAGAGGAGTGGGGTTAGGGGCAGCACTGGAACTCATCTCTAATTCAGTTGTGGTGTAGAGGTGAATGCTGGCTCCCCCACAAATATTGTGAACAACTGGAATTGCGCTACTGTGTTGTTCAGCATAGCCTTCATCTGCAAGGCTTCTGTTCCATTCCCCCTGAAGTAATTTCTGACTCTGAGGGGATATTCTAGTGGATAACTTTTCTGCTGAGGAGACTAGTTGATTTGGGACAGAAAGAGGGAAAAGTGACAGTTGCCAGGACTGGCTTTAGGAAAGTCTCCCTTTCTTTCTTGATTATGGCTAATATCAGGAGATTAGCCGAGGCTAACCTGGTGAGAGCACCCTTCCTCCATGCTAGTAACCTGCACAAATGTTGTGGCAAGTAGTTTCAGGCTGTTCTGTGAGTCTCTTCCAGTACCTCAAAAAGAGGGAAAAATAAAGTGACTAATGGGCACACTTATGCTACACGGACCACAGATATGAAATAGCAGTGAGGTACTGAATAGCTTAATACAAAAGGAGTTTCTGAAGTAAACTTCAAAGGCTGCAATGGGTGTAAAAAATGCATAATGACAGATTGGCTGTTAATAAAGTGGTAAAAAACCTCAGGTAAAAAAAATGCAGATAAAGCAGGGCATCATTGCACTTCTTTCTCTTTATATATCCAGTAGCATCTCTGGTTTAACTGAATGTTACATGTAAGTATGATTTTTTCCAAAGAAAAATAATCTCATTTTAAAAATTGAGGAGTCAACACAATATATGCTTTCACTGATCTCATGCTCAAGTTAACGCAAAAACATCTTGTGATATTATAATTCAGTAGGTGAGAGTCATAACTATCAGCAGCTATGGCTACCAATATTAATTTAATGAAATTTGTTAGTACAGTGTGAGTGCTCTCAAAATTACCTTTCTAGACTTTCCTCATGAAGGTATTCTCCTCACCAACATAGGTGTTTCCACCATCCTGCTTTCTGGGAAATGACAAGCTGTATCAAAGCTCCCCTGGGTGGCAAGAGCCTTCCCCTAGTTGAAGCAAACAAGCCTCTAAGAGTGATACACTTACCGCAAGGCTCATTTCACCCCTTCAGTTTATCCTTAGTTTCTGTGATCAAAACTCCTTACACCTGCCTAGTCAAGTCAGGAATCTGTTAGCTTCAGAAACTTAAGGCATCCTGGGAGATATAACTGTGTTATCGCTACGGTAGTCTTCCACTACCTCTGTTGGTGCTGTGCTGACGTTATTGAGTTCCAGAGGATTCAGCTGGGAGGCAGAAAGTGGTGCTTTTCTTGATTTCATGTTCCAAGGAGTAATTGGAGATTGCTGTTTCTATCTGTGACATCCATGTTTTCTGTAGCAGGAAAAAATAAGTTGTTAACCAAGATGATAGAAAAAAGTTCTAGTAATTGAAACAGATAAACCACCAGAGTTTCATTTAGCCTTTCTTCAAGGCACATGCTCATGATTCCTGAACTGAACATGGCTTCTCTCAGAACTAAGGCTGCCCGTTGCATTGCTGGAGTCAGTGTCTGGGACCAGGAATTTCCAGTGAAGGTTTGTTTCCTTTTTGGTTGGGAGGTAGGGGTTTAGTGCTGTGCTTGTAATGGTGAAGCTTGCTGCAGGCTAG
The DNA here is from genome assembly GCA_025447955.1 of Psilopsiagon aurifrons. Classification (NCBI taxonomy): domain Eukaryota; kingdom Metazoa; phylum Chordata; class Aves; order Psittaciformes; family Psittacidae; genus Psilopsiagon; species Psilopsiagon aurifrons. The sequence continues at coordinate 11,078 of JAOEHY010036057.1, forward strand.
TTCACTCCTTTTTGTGTCATATTTATAAGCTTAACACTGCCTCTGTGGTTTGGGCTTGCTGTTCTCTGGTTAAGATGGCCCCAGTACTATCAGCATCACAGATTCTGTTCCCCTCTAAGATCTGTCATGTGTTGCTACATGAATTTCTGTTTCTAGCATCATGCTGATAGCATTCAGCTCTGTTATCTGCTGTCATCAAGATATGAGAGCAGGGGGTGATGGCTGGAGAGATGGATTTAAAGCACGTAAATTCCTTCTCTGTCTGTTAGTCCAGATAGTCTGGGTCACAGAAGCTGAGTCGTCTCTGAATTGCTGTGATTAGACATTACAAATTAGTTGGCAGCAATACAGGCTTAAGGTCTAGCTGTGTTTCTCCCATCCCAGGGTTTTTATTTTGCTTAGTCAGGAGCTGCTCTCCTGCTGTAATGCCTGTAGAGACCCTGAGCTTTGATGCAAAGAGTAGAAACACATGAGAAGGGCAGCTTCATACTTCAGGCTATGCTGGGATTCATACATTTTCTATTGACCCATTTGGTTGTTTTTTGTGTGTCTTGAATTAAAAGCACCACTTAGGAAAAGGGAAAGCTAGAGATAAATTAGATGACCTACAGGTCTAAGGGGTCTCAGCAGAGGATATGGAAGAGTCTGCATGTGCCTGGCAGAGCACAGAGCCTGCGTTTGACATGGGGTGGTTGCTCTGGCCCCTCTGGAGATTCTGGGAGAGGAGATCTGATGTGCAGTGTGGTGGTTGGTTGCACAGAGCTTTTCCAGGCAGTACTGAGCCCACAGGAATCAAGATTAAAGCTGTTGAGCTTTTCAAGGCTCAGGGAGAAGAGTGGGAGATGGGGGTAGAGAATAGAAGGCAGGTATGGGTGGGATGAGCAACAGCAGCTTATTTCAGGTCTGTGTTTTCATGTGTCTGCTGAATATTTGGTCTCTGAGAAAGAGCTGGGAATAGGGCATGGGATTCACTGCATCCACATTCAGTGCACCATGTGTGCTCCTCATGTGATTGATAAAGTGCAGTATTGCAGCAAGAGGCAGGTGGACAGGGTGAGCCTGGGCCCCATAAGGGAGCTGGAAGCCGAGGTGGGCACTGCACAAAAGTCAAGAGATCTAAGAGTCAGCCCTCTGCTTGGGAAGAGTCAATGGGAATATGACATGTATGGCTTCAGTTTGCTGCCTCCTTTTTGATATAGCTTAGCTAGCTTGAGACACTCATCTGCCTCAGGTATACTTATCTCCCTTTATACTACTCACCAGTATCATATGGTCATACAATAGTTTGGGTTGGAAGGGACCTTTAAAGGTCATCTAGACCAACCCATCAATCTTACCCAGATCACCTTCCTTTCTGCCTTGCAGAATCACATCAGCTAAACACATGAGCTCATCTTGGCTAGCAAAGTTTCTTTAAAAAACATATTGATCATGCTGAGATTTGGCTTTTTGGGAGCTGAAATAAGATAATTCACTTCATTCAGCCATTGCTGGAAAGTCTACCTTTTCCAGGGCTTAGAGCACTGTAAGTCAACAAAATGGGTAATGCCACCACATCCAAGTGAAAAGAACCCTTCACAGCAGGGCTGTCTTCTCTAATAAACTGGACTTGGGAGACACTGGGGAGATGGTAGCCACCTAGTGTGAACGCAGCTTTGGAAGGGAAAGGGGATATTGAAATTACAGCAGAAGGTAGTGACTTCTTTAGTAGGTATCTATAGTATGTATATCTGTAGTAGATACCTGTTCCAAGTAACAACCAATCACTTGGAAGTGGAAAGAATTCAGTCACTGCTTTTCCATGAAGAAGTCTGTCTACTGCTACTTACTCTTAAGAATTGGTAGTTAAATTTCTGTGTGTTAGGAACTAGAGAATGAGATTCAACTTACAGGAGAAAAAAAAATGCACTTCTGTGAAGTGTCTACCACACTTTCAGATGTTACATGCAGCTCTGTTACTGGAAATGTGATGTGGTGTGAAAATGGGGTAAACTTATGTAACAGTGGAATGAATCATACCATCTGTTCAACCTGAAATTGCAAGATGTGTGTTGTGCATAGATGAGCATGATACAGTTTTCTGATCTGAGTACTACTATTTATAAGCTGGGGATTTGATGTTGACTTCTCTGGAGGGGCTGTCTTTATTTCTGTGACCCAAAAAATGCCTGGTTTTTTACCAACCAGAAATTACAATTTTTTTCAACAAGAATGTGACCTGCTGCCAGCCCTGATAGCAAATTGGTACGTGTTCAACAGCAAAAATCCTGTAAGAAATGTGTGAGCCAGAGCACTAGGTTGTTATTTTGTTTTGGTTTGGTTCTGGTCAAATGTCACAACTGTAATAGAGTGTTATCACAGCATGGATGCTTTCAGGCTGCAGTCCTCTTCTAGGAAAAGTGTGGTTGTGTAAGTACAGAAGAAAACAGTAGTGTGCTACTTACCTTAGCAGCCTCTGTCTGAGCTTGTAGCAGGAAGACTGCTATGCACTGATGGTACCTATTTTCATGCTGTATTAGGAAAGCATTTCGCAAGCTGAAGACTGTGGAAAAATGTGAAGAGGTGATAGAAATTCTCTCATACAGCTGACAGTCCAACTTTATATCCCATTGTCTGATCATGATTGAAGAAATAATATATGTAATCATATTTTATGATTCTTAATAGGGCAATGCACCCTGATAGGGTTATTTTTTTGTTGTGCAGGAGGCTCTGTTATTTCCAAAAGTTAATCCTGCTTTCATTTCTTTTAATGATTTTACCATTGTACAGCTGTGGTGCTTTTGAGTCTAGCTGAGGATCTTGAAGAGAAGTTTCTACTCAAAGTGGACTAAATATTAACTAAAATTAAAGAAAAACAAATACCAGAAACTAAAGAGAAAGGCCCCATTTTAATTTTATTTCAAGCATGGCTGTACTATGGTGGCCATGTAGGGAAATGGCTGCACTTGGACTCATGATGGTGGGTTTGGGTTCTCTCCAAATCTTAAATCCACAGCAGAATGTTAAAAGGAAAGTGATTTCCTAATCAAAAAGTATGTCGCTGCTTAGGAGCTTCAGAGATGGGTTCCTACTATTACACTTTACATGTAATTGTAAATCTCTTGTACGAGGTTTTGGCATTTGTAGATAGTTCTGCTTTAGGGTATCTTCCCAGGATTATAAAGGACATCATTATGTCTCTTATACCTCCAGTGATATGTAGCAGGCTTCGGGCTAGAATTATCCTGCATAATTGTCATCCTCCTGCCTGTTACCAAAAGGGTAGCTCTATGATACTGTGGTATACCTATAGTTTTTTCTAGTCTATGTATTGAGGCACATTTTTTCCCAAAGCGAGGTCAACCCTAAGCGAAAGAATGCACGCAAAAGTACATCAAAAATCAGAATTTCTTTTTTGATTAATATGATGGCTCACTGCAGTCACTACAAGTCAGATGTTGCCTTTTCTGAGAACTGCCACCAGTAGCAGTTCTGATCTTTTACTGCCACCAATAGCAAAATTCTCCTTGAGACTGCAGATGAATTGGCAGCATTCCCCAAGGTCACAAATTCCTGATAATATTTAAACTTTATTTTTTTTTTTCCTGCAAAGGGATATTTACCATTGGCATTGAAAGTTTTGCTTATTGTTTTAGAAAAAATGCTGGAAATCTGATCTGGAAGCTCCGTGTAGTCATTTTTCTCACTATTTTTATTGTACACCACTCCAAGGAGTTCTGTATCAGGATGGAACTTCCAAGGTGTTACAAGACTACAGGTTAAGTAACAGAGATTGCCATAAAGAGACAGAGACTGTAGTAAAGCTGGTAAGAATATGTGGGAAAGAAGTCAGGCAATGAGGTCCTGCATGCAGGGAAGGGCCATAACCAGTGGCCAGAGCTTGGGCTGGGATGCAGCAGGTAACTTTGCCTATTCTGCTGCTGGATCATGGGGACCTTGGTTAGAAATCTCTGAGTGCAGGAAATGCTGACTTGGAAAAAAATCCAAAAATCTTATTCCTGTCTCCATTATGGCTTTTATGGCCAATTGTATATGACCTTATGGACAAAACAGAGGGTGGCTGCCCTGCCCGCACCAGCGCCCAGAAGCTGTCAACCTCACATCTAGTCTGGGCTTAGGCAGGATCGTGGGGCTGCCCTTCCCTTGGCGAGAGGTGGCCACTGCAGTTGCTTCATTTCTGCTGGGTTGATAGAGAGACTTGTTAGACAGACAGGCAGTGCCTGGAGCACCTTCTGGAAAATGTTATTATTCTCTGTTCATCCCCTTATCTCATCTTTAGTAATTTGCCTTTTACTGCCTACCTTTATTTCCTAGCTGTATTGATGCTGAATACTGAGTACTCTGGGTGAATATATTTCAAAGTTTAATGAATTTTATGGGCTCTAGGTTTGCTTTCCATATCTATTGATTTTCTACAGAGGACTCTAGCTCCTTGAACTTTTCCTCTTAGTCTTTAGGATTACGATGACTGACAGATTTGTATTTCTCTTGTTTCCTTTTGATATAGGAGGCTGCTGGGATCTGGGCAGTGTCTGACTGGGGTGTGTGAAAGCCTGAATGAGTGGCTCAGACCAAAGGGAAACCTAATGTTCCATACCTGCTCCCTCACCCAAGCTCTGATTTGTGACTCCTGAGACGTTGTTTTGGCAGGATAAGGTTGGTCATTCTCTGTAGAAGTCAGTCCTCCTCCCCACCTCACCTAAGGGTACAGCAGCAGTTACTGGAGCTGGTTTTCCCTGGCAGTGCATTTGGATGTCTCTGAGCAAGCGGGTATTGATGCACAGTAGGTGATTTCTATCCTCTCAAGGGCTGGTAGGGAGGTGAGTCTCTCCAGCCTCCTCAAGAATTGCTGCTGTACATATGTGAGGACACCCAGGAAAGCAGTGCAGTGGGACAACTGAAGAAAATGCTGCATAACTGTTATGGGATTGAAAGTGTGCTTGGGAAGGACACCCAAGGTTTGATAGAGAGTGTGAGGAGAGTTAGGTCAAGGAAATACTTGATTTGTGAGAAACAAGTCACTGGAGTCTTAACTACTTCCTTTAGGGTGAATGGGTAATATCTGGTGTGTATGTAAAAGTCCGTGTTAGAGGCAGGGGCACATGGGATGTAACATCTGTGTAAGCAGTTCATGCTTCATGACAGGAGAAGAGCTATGAAGCCAGAGTGCTGAGGCACCCCAGGCATTTGAGGGTGGTTTGTGGACAAATAGCATCTTACCCTTATACTGCCACATACACAATGCATTGAGGAGGTATTTATGAAGAAGTTCAAATGCACATAGGCACATACCTGTAACATGGATGGGGTCAACGTTTTTCAGTAGCAGCCTGTCTAGTGGGATGGGCTGGTCTAGGACAGTGCAAAATCCACCCTCTCTGATGAAGGACTGCAGCTCAGGAGTGAGGGAAGGACAGATAGGCATTAAACTGGTGTCTGAAACCCCGTATTTCTGTGAATAGAAGATGAAGCTGCTTAGCTGGTTGTCTGCCATCTGCTCATGGATTATACATACTAAGCAGGCCTAAATTATGTGCTTTCTCTTATCAAAGGTACTCAGCTTCCTTGCTTGAGGAATCTCAGAAAAAATCATTTGTACCTGGAGCTCTACATCACACCTTGTACTAAAATGCCTCATTAGAAACACAGTACGAGTCCACAGGCAGAAAACAGAAGTTTTCAAAACTCTTCTTTTCTCCATCTTTCCCCCCCGATTTAATAACAGGACTTTTTCTCCATTCCTTGAAGGTGTGTTTCCCCATCTCCCTTCGCATAGATGCAGACAGTGCCTGAGGACACCAGATAGGTTGCAGCCCTTCACAGAAGGCTCCCCAAAATACGTACATTGGGCAGCCCTTTGTGACTTGCCTGGGGGCACCAGGTGCCTTGAATCCCTGCTCCCTTCATCCACCTCTGTTGCTAAGGGATGGTGCTGCTGGTCTAGAATATCTCACTGCGTGCTTTCTCTGTCTCCTGCAAAAGCAGAATACCTACTTCTTTAAAGAAAAAACCCAAGTCTTTAAATCAGACACAAAGTTCTGGAGATCAGCGTAACTTCACTTAGCCTTAATTTACATCAGCTTCACAAACTTAATTAGCTGGATGCGCTCCTACACTGAAGCTTTAGTAACATCAGGTCATCCAATCCCTTTTTTGGTGGCTAAATACAGATATTTATCATGTATAGAACTCTCTCCATTTTAAACCACGAGAAATCAAGGCAAAGAGAGGAGACGTACAATAGACTGTTAGTGCTGAGAACAAAGCCAACCTTCCATTTCCCTGTTTTCTTCTGCCTCCCCTATTTTTTTCTACTTCTTTCCAAAAGTTCTGACACTTGGATAAAAATTGAGATAAAAATTTCTCAGGTGCTGAAATGAGTCTTGGGGGAGCTTTACAAATATTCTCATAACCTTGAAACCTTTCTGAGCTGCAGGAATCCAGCGTGTCAGAACGTCACCAGGCAAGCAGGCAAATATTAAGGCCTTGTAATGTAAATTCTACCTGTCATAGTGTTCCTGTGACATACTGAGCTTAGAAGCAGGGTTTTGAGTCGGTGTTATGGTTTTCTATTAAGGAGGTGTCACCAGTCCTTCATGCTGATGAGACATCTTGTATTTATCATTAGATCAATCTTTCAAAGTATACTCAAAATATTTACCAAGCTAAAACCCATAACAGCTATAACCATGTATATCTCCATCCATTATTACCTTTTTGTGACGTTTAATTTTGGTAATTAATAGGAAATCATTGAAGAGGAATAGGTAGATGTCAAGGAGTCTTGTGCTTTCTGAGGAGAAAACCAAAACAAAATCAGTTTTATGGTGTGACTATTTTAAGGAATTGCAATTTTATAATGAAGCACATCTATGTATCATGCCTGTTAAAAGCATCTTATAAAATGCTTTTGTCTTGAAAGCATCTTATAAAATGCTTCTAACAAATAAGCATGGTTTCCAACATAATACACATCTACTTCTCCCCTGGTCTGCACTCTCAAATGCAGTCCTTAATGTCTCTTGCTGATTTTGGCTACTAACACTTGTACCTTGTAGCAGCTAGCCTGTGAAAAACAGCTACGTGACTGACAGGAAAAGTGACCTGGTTGCCCTGGAGTACGAAGGCAGCCATTGGCATGCTATAAATTAGCAAATCCTACCTGGTAAACAGTGAACCCTCTGAAAATGGCAGAGATAAAGAGGAAAGTGCCACCTTTCTCTGATACCTTTAAATACTGGCATACTGCCCTCTTCACAGGCTTTTGTAGTGATGAAATGTTAATTGATAGAATCATGAAAGCAACCTCTCTGGTCCCCTATACCATTATTTGACCACCCTAAGTGTTAAATTTTTTTTCAAGTATCTAATGGAGGAATACCCCATGCTGCAACTTCCTTTGGCATATCTCATCCTTTCTTTGTGCAACACCAAGATGCCTTTAGCTTCATCTGCCTTAAACCATCCATTAGGCAGTGAAGACAACGCTAAGGTCTTCCCTGAGCCTTCTCTTCCTACATCTGACAAATCCACTTCTCTCAGCTGCTCCTATTCTCAGCTACAGGATTACAAAAGCTCCATGCAACTGTAGTCTCAGTGATCTATGTTTCATTCAAGCAATCACATTCACTTTAACACCACATTTATGTGAGCCTGTTCAGGGTGGTGACTTCAGGATATGCTTCTTTCTGTTGTTCTGTGGAATTATGTTTGACTTGTGATTTCATTTTTGTCTTGAAAGATATTTCATTCAGGCACGTGGCCAATTGACAAGCACTTTTAGATTACAGATTGCAGGCAGCTGGCTTGGTGGGTAAGAATTTTGATCATACCTCCTTCCATTTTCTGATTACATATTGCAGAAAGAAATGTAGCCACACAATGGCCACCCTTAACTCCTGCACTGGGGGCTGATGTCTAATCAAGAGAGCAATGAGTGCATAGGGAAGCATGGAAAGGAGAGGACTCAGTGGCTTTCTTTCAGCTGTGCCTGCCACTCCCTAAACATCACCAGCAACCTCTTCTCTTCTCTGTGTCCCTGATGTGCCTTCTGTCAACTATAATTCTCCTCATGAAACACTGAAAAATAGACTGTGCCTCTTTTTCTGCTCCTTTTGTAACAGTAATGATGGTGGTGGGAGACAAAAACTTTGTTCTCTTCACCTCTATTTCTGAAGAGACGGTGAAGGAAATGTAAGACGTGGGCTCTGCTTATTTCTGTCAAACCATTTCTACAGCCCTGCATCCACCATAGCAGGCAGCTTCCAGCATCCTTTCAGATGATGGTCTTCTCCAAAATGACCAGGCTCTCCTTCCTGCTCATACAAGGGGGACATTCACTTTTCCTCTGCAGGTATAGATTCTGCAGCAGCTCCCCAGCAAGCAGCCTGTGCCATGACACAGAATGGTGCCTGTGTGCCTGGGGATATGAGTCTCCACTCTGCCAACATGATAGACAACTGCAAACAGAGATGAAGAAATCAACATACTTGTGTGGGACTACTGTGCTACCTGTGGAGATAATGGCATGTTGCATGAGTGCTCTGTTCACAGAAGGAAGTACACTTGCCAGTATAACACCTTGTTCTAAGGTATCCGTCAGAACAGCAGTCTTAGCAAAGATGAAGTATGAAATAAAAATAGGAAAAACCTCTGGACTTTTCAGTGATTTTCAAGGAAGCACATGGTGGATATGGTGCCAGAGAGGTGAGGTGTGTTGACGTTGGTCCCCAGGCACATGAGGCACCTTGTATAGGTCTAAACTTCCTGTTTTCTTATTGCCACATTCTTGAATGTGACAGTAAAATGCTCCCTTTGAGTGGCAGGCATGGGCCAGTCAAGCTGATTTCTTCAGCACCTGGCAGACTGAATATCCAGATGTGACAGTAAACAACCATGCAGATTACTCATCCTTTTGGCAGCTTTCCTGTTTCTCAGTCTCTCTGTGACAAATTTGCTTTTTCTTTCCCACACCGGCCCAAATACTGTTGCAGAGATTCATTCTGGATCTGCCATGGCAAAATGTGATTCTGTTCAGCTAACTCCTGATATTGGGACATTTAGGGACATTACCTGCTAGTGTTAGCCTCCCTTCATGGAGGAGAAGTCTGTTCGTAGAACACAAAATGTTTTCACTGCTGTTTTCCATTAGGCTTTGCTTCAAACACTTGACCCAAAAAAGAGAGAGAGAGTGAATAGGGAATCTTGCATATCTGATGGAGCACTGCAAGGCAGCCAGCAGTTAAATTGAATACATGTGTGCTCTTATCTCAGGCTAAATACATCACACAGTTAATAACTGAGCATGGCTATGTTTCTTCAACAGTGCTATTGCTTAAATGTGTTTAAGCTTTTGAAATGTTAAGCTGTGTTTTTCTTTTCTGAAGTGGTTTTAATGGTTTTCGCAGCCCTGCATGTGAACAGACGCAGTCCTTGAGGTGAGACCCGCTTGATGATATTACCATAATGCTTGAAATCTGTATGTATGGCTAAGGGGGTAGCCCCTGCAGAAAGATACACATGTTCCTAGGCATGCTGTGTAATTTTTTTGTAGTGCTATTTAAATGTCAATAGAAATTTCTTTGGCTCAGCTTGAGGAGTGAAAGAGGCAAATAATTTCTGCTTCATATCCTTATAAAAAGTTAATAATACTTCTATCTATCCCATTTCATTATGCCCCCTAAAAGCAGCCAACTGGAGAGTCTTCCTGAATCACAGGATCGTACTCTCTTGAGTGCTAGCTAAGAGCAACCCATGCTAACATCCAAGGCACTGTGCACAGCCTGCGTGTTCAGCTACAGTATTTGTAGTGCTCAGGCTGCAGCTGTTCCTGTTAGAGCAAAGCCATCTCCCATAACTAAAATACAGACAAGCAGACAACTTTAGACCACACTCTAAAGATAGATAGGAAACTAAACATTCCTCGAGGAAAAATGCCCTTTAGAAAACTGCTTACCTCTGGGACAAAGAATCTCTTGTCACGATCCCAGACCTGAGGCCAAATTATGACCTCTTGCAGCTGCCTGAACTTCTGAAAGTTGTCCAACCACTTGACTTTACCTTCCAGATCCCCTGAAATATGTGAAGCATCAGTTACTGCCAAGGCTGGCAAACCCAGTCCTGTTTCTAGAAGATGATGAATATTGATTTTTCTCCAATAGAAGCCAAAGCTCCTCACAGGTTAAGTCCCAGATAAAATCTTGGCCTCACTGTAAAAAATGCCTAAGCTCTTCTTAGGTCAGTAGGACCAGAATTTCTAATCATGCATTCAAACGTGCTTAAATCCAGTGCTAAATGAAAAGGTTGTGTTTGTTAATCTGGTTGGGAAACGGGGAATTGTATAAAACTCAATTGAACTGGGATCTTTAAATGTTGCTTAAAAAATGCTGCTTTTCTAACATGTGTGGGCTAGTGCGAGAAAAATATTTTTCATTATATACAGCCTGGTAAAAAGACTGTTGAAATCAGTGATAATTCATTTTGAGGGAAGTGATGCCAGAAGCAACCAAAGACTGGGGTTGGGGTGCTTCAGAAGGTGAAAAGTGGAGACTAAGTCTTCCTGATTCAGGGTTGTTATGGGGAAAACCTTAATGAACTTGCAACTTGAACTCCAGGTTTTTGAGTTGAGTGATATTGCAGATAATGGTTTCAGACATATGCACACACGTATAAACATCAGAAGGGGAATTCTAGGACTGCAGTTGTTCCTTATGTCACTGATTCACTGAGCAAAAACTGAAGCCACATCTTTGTTAGGTGTTGTGAATAAAGAGGAGTAACCCCTCTACCATTGCTTTCCTTAGTCCAGAAACATCTAATCTCTGGAAGGACCTATTTTTTTCAGCCAGGTATATTCTGCAGGTATCCCATGGTCTTTTGGGGCCAGACCTAAATCTGCTGTCTGCCCAACAGAATTCCCTAGACTAGTGACAAAACAATCTTAAATTCCTATGGGACTTGTTCTTCGCCAAAAACTGTACTCCTTGGGTGGCCATTAAGCTAGATACTTCATAGGACTTGGCAAGAAGAGAAAGAACCAGACCTCTCTTTTAGGTGGTAATTCTGTCGTTGGAGTATTTACCTAAGAAGAAGGATTTATCGATCTCTAGAAGACATTAACTCTGCCTCATCTCCAAAGGAGATGCTTGAGCCTTCAGCCTCTAGGATGCGGAGAAGAATGGTGGCAGAGAACTTACCACCATGCTGAGTGTACTGCTGGTGAGGGTGAAGCACTGCCTGGCACCTCTCCTTGACAAGACTGGCAGGATAAGTGTCTTGCTGATGTACTATCTTGTCTTTGATTTTTGGGAGGCTGCATGAGGTCTTTGGGGAATAAATGTATCTGCTGATGTACTATGTGACCATAAGACACTTAGAGATGCATTCATACTTTCCAATCAAGACCTAATTAATAAATTATATAGAATTAATAAAAAAATTCCTGGTCCAAATCCCTTTTTCTTCCGTAACGGCGAGAGAAAATCTGTAGCTGAGATAGCACTTCGGCTATTTTGCATAGTAGGACCCTGTCATTTATTGAAAGGTCACTGACATAACATTCCCCTTGTGAGTGTAATTTTATCCTATTAAGGATTAGCCCCCACAAAGCCTTCTTAGACATAAATCCAAGTCAGAGGATTCTTTGTTTGAGAACTTTCCTGATTTGTTCTTATTTATGATCTCCTCTTAATTGTTTGCATGTCACTGCAGATGATTCTGAGCAAATACAGGTGACTCACTGATTGGGGAGTCCTGTGACCTTGCTCAGAGAGGTTTTGACTACCCAAGGGTGGCACCAATCAGTTCCTACAGAATGAGGAAGAGCTCAGGATTGCAGAAAGGCATGCACATCCTCTTTGCATCTCTGCAGGGAGAACAGACCAATTCACACTCATGCACAAATGGCCACATAACTATCAGTTAATTGCGCACTTGACTTTCAACCTTAGGTACTTACGTATGGACTTTTCCACCTTCTCTTTAAGTGAATGGATAAAGCCTTTCTCTGTTTCATCAGTGCTCCTCTTCCAGATGTTGTTGAGGAGGAGGGGATAGCGCATCAGTCGCTGCAAAGGAGCAACCAGCAGCTCAGACAGATGCAGCCTCTTGCACTGTTCATTTTGTTCACACCACTGCTGAAGATAAAGAAAACCTGCTTTATGCCTCATCTTGCTCCCTGGCAGGGAGGTAATAAACAGTTTCTGTATCATCAGCTGACTGTAATGAGACTGGGACTAATTAAAGATGAACTTTAATTCTCAGACAGTGAGAGCAAGGGCAGTGTAAAACATCTGTGGTTTAACCTGGCAGGTAGCTAAACACCATGCATCTGCTCTCTGACTTTCCCCTCACCCACCAAAATGGGGGAGAGAATTGGGGGGCAAAGGGAAAATAAAACAACTGGGTTGACCTGAAGGCAGTTTAATAGGGTGGAAATGAAAATAAAAATAAAAATAATGATAAAGGAATTAGAATACACAAAACAAGTGATGCACAATGCAATATGCTCACCACCCACTGACTGATGCCCAGCCAATTCCCATGCAGTGGTCCCCAGCCAGCTTTACCCTAAGTTTATATGTTAAGCATGATGCCATTTGGTGTGGAATATCCCTTGTTCAGTTGGGGTCAGCTGTCTCAGCCATGTTTCCTTCCAGCTTCTTGTGCACCCCCAGTCTACTTGCTGGTTGGGTGGTGTGAGAGGCAGAAAAGTCCTCAACTTAGTGTAAACACTTCTTAGCAACAACTAAAACATGAGCATGTTATCATTGTTCTCATCCTAAATCTGAAATATAGCACTATGCAATCTACTAGGAAGATAATTAACTTTACCCCTGCCTTTGCAGAGGGTTGCTTGCTGTTCTATCCAGGATGTTCCAGCCCTGAGGGCACATGGGGCAGCAAATACCTACAAGTGAGGAAAGCAGCCCTGCTTTCTTGCCAGGGCTCAGCCAAAACCCACCCTGCCCTTTCACGAGAGGTGCCAAGAAAGCACTGATGCGTGCCTGGATTTCAATTCCCCTAATATAGGCTTTATCATATAGCCCTTTCCTTACGCAGAAGAAACCCATCATAAGCTTCTCCAGTCGTTGTGCCATAGCCTAGATGCTTGCGGCTGTTTTGTACTCAGAGAATGTGAGCCCTATCACCTGCTAAGGAGTGTAATACCCTACATACTGTGCTCCCACCCAGCATCTAAACCAAGCTGATGTGCAGGATATGTATCAAAGTAACACACTTGAGAAAGATTTTACAGTGTACCTTAGTTGATTTTTCCTTCCTTCTCCTTTTTTTAACTTTGTAACAATCTCACTTTGCTAAGATGGAGGTCACCAAGTCAAGGTGAAAAACACGTGAATGATAGAAGCTGGCAGTATGTATTTTCTGCCTTCAAAAATGCAGCCAGTTTTTCCTTCTTTGCTCCCCCTTCTTGTCCTAAATTATAAGTACGGGCTTCCACATGTGCAGAGGAACATGCACTCAGAAGGGTGACTTTTGATCTGTGATACCTTCTGCAGTTCAAAAAATCTGTGCAAAATGCTGTCTACACAGGTTTGCTTCCAATGAACTTCCCTACTCTGCTGTTAAAATCATATCATAAGGCAGAAAGGCTGAAGACAACACCACCACCATCACCACCGTCACTTTACTTTCAGGTAGATGCCAAACTCTTCTCTCTGTCTCAGGTTTTCCAAGTAGAAGACAGCGGAGGTATAATTAAGGCAATAAATCTGATGTGTCTGGCAGAGGTCACCCTGGAAAAACTGCAGAAAAGACTTGGAAATTTATCAAGAAATAAAAATGACATGCCAAAGGGAGAAACAACAGTTTTGGTTTCATAAAGTGCTTTTTAACTGAGATTTACTCCTTCCTAGGAAAATGGGGGGAGAGACAAAGGGGAGTTAAGAAAGAAAAGGGCAATTTAAAAAGTAGTAAAGTAATAAGAAACCCACAACAGTTCTCAAGCAATGTGTGGGAGCTCAGTTCTAACAGCTCTCCAGAGGTGTGAAGAATCCTTAGACTTTATTCTCATTAGAAATAAATGTCATGTGAAATTCATGTAGAAGCTGAACATAAACCCCACTATCTATGCAACAGCTTTACATGCCCTTGTATAGCACGTCACTTTATATCTGAGTGTGTTAGATAGCTCTGAAATGTTATTTGCCACCCATGATAAAACTCAATTTTCTCTAGGATTCCACCTGTCTCACAGACATATTATTGGTGAGAATGCCTGAAGTCAGAGGTAATGGGGTTGAGAAGATAAGTTCTAGCCTCACTCCCCCTAACCCTGAGATAGGGTCTGTTTTAGTATTTTCCAGATGTTTTCTGGTGGCCTCTGCTACCAGGGAAGTTTCAAGACCATGAATTGATTTTCTGTCTGTATTAGTATGTCCAACTGTTCAGTCACTGGGAAGCTGTGCAGGAAATACAGACCCTGGAGACTGCTGTTTGGACAATTGCCATGTTTACCATGGGGACTACCTAGAAAGGTTGCGGGCAGTGCTTAGCAGTGGCAGGACAGCTGTGTCTGTGCTTCTTTCTTGCTTAGCAGGCACAGGCCAAAGAGTAAGAGATATTTCAGTCACATTGAGCTCTTAATGAAGCACTTCAACACACTTGTGAGTCTAGACCATGGAAAAAAGGAAGGATCTATGCAGTGGAGTGAAAAGAGCTAGGGAACATCCAGTGATAGGGCTGGAGTCTGGTCTCAGGGAAATCATCTTCCATAGTGACAAATTCATGTCTGCTGGTGGCAAAGTCTTTTTGAAGTCTGGGCTACTTAGTCTCAAGGAAAGGAAAATATTTCCACACTTATTTCCACATACAGAGCACCTTTCCATGACCACCTCAAACATGCCAATGAATAAAAAGGAAAACATCCTACTGAGAGAAAGTGCTTCAGGCTGAGACCAAACTGCCTGGGACAGATGGCTTGTCTTTGACTGATTTGATTACTTTAAAGCACCTGCATGCTATGATAAATGGCCTGCTGTAAGGACTTGCTGATATTAAGCAAGAATACTTCTAATTATGTTACCTTTCTGAGTATGGAGCTGAAATCCATTGGAGAGTCTGACTTTCTGATGTGTTCCTTCACGGCTTCAAAAAAGGTTTCCAGAAAACTGAGACTTATCTAAGCAATGGGGGAAAAAAGAAGAGGGATTAGCAGCAGTGATCTGAAGTTAAGTTTAAAACAACTTTATTTCCCATCCCTGGTCTCTTCAAAGTCTCCAAGCCCAGTGGGGTGCCTATACTTCCCAGCGTTGCCAGAATTACCTTCAGACTTGCATCATGAATGCTTTAATTAGAAGTTAAATCAAATCTATACAAACACCCGTTTATGTCATGATAATGCCATGTGACAAAAACTTTGAAACAAGATTAGTTATTCCATTTAAACTTATTTTAGGGCAGCAGGTGTATCTAACATGAATTGGCATGAAAAATTAAAATGGATGAATGATATCTATTGGAAAGCACTGTGTATGACCTAGCTGTGATGACAAAGGAGTCTTCATGGTCCTTGCAAGAAGATACCGTCTTTCATAGTTTATTCTATGCTATTGGAGATGAAAAAAATCTCTATAAAATGCTGTAGAGTCACATGTTCCCCAGAAGTTAATTTTATGTGCTTGTACTGGATTGAAGGGTGCCCACACTTGGGTCAGATAGGGATGAGAGCCGGCTCCTAAGCCCACATTTGCCTTCTTAGCACAGTATTTGCACACAAATTCATGACCAGGCTCAGTTTAGGCCAAATTTTAGGCCAGAAGAAAACATCATTGTCTGTGATACTGGTATGAACTGCTGTTGTAGGTTCACAAATGGCTTTGGTGGGTGTATTTATGGAGACAGTGTTGCTTATAGACTCATAGAATAGTTAAGGTTGGAAAGGACCTTAAAATCATCAAGTTCCAACCCCCCTGCCATTTGCAGGGACACCTTACACTGAACCATGCCACCCAAGGCTATGTCCAACCTGGCCTTGAATACCACCAGCCATGGAGCATTCACAGCTTCCCTGGGCAGCCCGTTCCAGTGCCTCACCACCCTTACAGTAAAGAATTTCTTCCTCATATCCAATCTAAACTTCCCCTGTTTA
>JAOEHY010036058.1:0-11770 GCA_025447955.1 Psilopsiagon aurifrons
CCCCCGTTATTTTGGGGATCCGGCGCCAAGCGCAGTCCCGCACTGGGGGGGTATCTGGGTTTGCTCTCGCCCCATCCTCCCCGCATCCTGCGGCGTTTCGGTTCTTATGGTTGTTCCTATTCTTTTAACTCTTTTCCTACGATTGCCGGCAACTGCATCCCCCGGGACCGCCTGGGCCGGCTCCGCGTGTGCCCTCAGCACCGCGGGGTTTCGGGTCTGGAAGAGGCTCCTTGCGCATCCTCTGCGCGGCTCAAGCCGTGCGAAGCGGTTCGTGCCGTGTCCGGGTACCGCGGAGGAGCCGGCTCCGAGCCCTGCGCATCTCCTGTGCCGCAGTGCCAGGGGCAGCCCTCAGGAGCTGCCATTCCAGGTCCAATTAGGATGGTGCCTCTTTATGGCAGACCCAATCTGGACGCACAAGCTGCTGCTTTATTCATTTCACTAATTGCCTGCGGCTGCTGAAGCTTCTCAGACTTAAAAAAACCCCGAAAATTCAGGAATTGCATCGATCTCAATGCTGGAGGGAATGGAAGGGAGAAGGCTTTTGATTTGTAATTTGTGGTCTAATAAAGTACTTAGGAATGAGCAAAAAAATAACGGGAACTTTGCTGGGTTTATTGAGCATGGAACGGAAAATCTGAGGGCCCTTGGGAAAAGGGGGATGCTGCACACAGTGCCCACAGCCTGGCATAGGATCATGGAATGGTTTGGGTTGGAAGGGACCTTAAAGCTCATTCAGTTCCAACCCCCAGTGGATACCTTCCACTCGAGCAGGGTTGCTCCAAGCCCCGTCCAACCTGGCCTTGAACACTGCCAGGGATGGGGCAGCCACAGCTTCTTCGTTCAACCCATCCCAGTGTCCCATCACCCTCACAGGGAAGAGCTTCTGCCCAAGAGCTCATCTCAGTCTCCCCTCTGGCAGTTAAAGCCATTCCCCTCTCCTGTCCCTCCATCCCTTGTCCAAAGCCCCTCTCCAGATTTCCTGCAGCCCCTTCAGGCACTGGAGCTGCTCTAAGGTGTCCCTGGAGCCTTCTCCAGGTCATGGCTTGGGTGTTTGCTGGGAACCATGGGAAGGAGCTGCGGCCCATGTGCTGCTTCATATCTCAGCCTCCCCTAAAAGTATGAGCACTACTGGTGTCATCTGTTTGAGTCTGTGGCTTCTTTTCTCCACCAGTACAAAACCAGGCTGTGATGGGAGCGGGGCTCCTTGGTCATCTCTTGCCTGTTCCTATGGCATGAGGGCAAATAACGGTTATGTCTAAGGTGACCACAGTTCCATGGTATCACCCCACTGCAGCAGGGCCCGTTGGCACCATCTCCAGTGCCTCCCCAAAGCCAGTCAGGATCAGACCATCATCCCTATAAAGCCTGACACATAGCTGGGGTAACGTGCCAGAGCATCCGTGCTCTTCCAGCATCCCTCAGGGCAGGCACCAGCACAGGCAGAAAACAGCTTGCCGTGTGGGTTACAGCACGTTGAATTCAGACCCTGTGAAGAAGGGAGAGCAGCCCCAGCGACGTGTTGTGATTTGGATTCCTTATTTTAGCTCCGTGTGTTGTTCCTCCTCACCCTGTCTCTGCATTTCCTTAGTGAACAGGCTCTTGTAACCAAAATCATTAATTTATGGGGCCTGCAGCAGGGCTTAATGATGATTTAAATGAGGAATCGGAGTTGGGCCATGGTGGCACTGGAAGCAATGCTGTAATTAAGAAGGCAGTGATTTCCCTGTGACCTTTCATTGTAAAGTGGTTTAAGTGGCTTCCGAAGCTCCTTCCCCCCCCATCACCAGCTCCCCTCCCGTGGGTCCCAGCTCCTGCTCGCAGATGGCACCGTTCAGGGTCTGCATCTTGTTTTCCTCAAAGTTAAAGTGCCTTTGAAGCACGATTTTGCATCTAAGGCAGAATGCAATGAAAAGGCTTTAAAGAGCTGCTGACGCCTCGTGGAAAACTGAAAACATTCTGTTGAGAAACAATTCTGCTGGGCTGCCTTATCTGCTGTTCCCTTTGCTCGGGTTTGATAGCAAGGGGCACTATAAATACACATAGTTCTACATAAAAACGAGAAACCCTGGCAACCGAGTAGAAGGTTGGTTGTCTTCTCGTGTTCATGGGCTATGGGCAGGTGGGTGAGGGGAGTTCATGGGTTGGTGTTTGATCTTCACAGCTACGGGCCGATGCTGTGGCCGTTTGGTGAGTGCTGGGATGAGAGGCAGGCAGGTACCAGGGTGTTATTTCCTCCTTGAGGTGTTTGTTAACCTCCAGAAATAGAGGTGGTTTCTGGGGCACTGACAGGGCTCGTGGTGGTAGAGCAGAAGCAAAGCGATGCCTCGGGGCTGGAGGATTGGGGCTGCCATACGGTGATGGGCTCAGCCTCTGTCTATACAGTAAGTCCTGCTCTTGGATGTGGGAAGCTAGGCTTTGGCACCAAATGACTGTGCTCCCCCCAAAACCCTGCATCTTCATGCTGTCATAAAATGGGGCACTTGAACCCCAGAAGAAGGGCTGGAGCTGCCACCGGGCATTGCAAGATGTGCTTTCCTATTAGGAGCGGGTTTTGAAGAGCCCTTCCACAGAAATCCTTGGGTGGACCATGAGCAAGTCATGTGGAAGAGGAGCGTTTGGACAAAGCAAACTGGGTTTGCAGCTTGGGTCTGCGTGAGGGCGCAGGGATGGGTCTTGCTGTGCCTTGGGTCGTGCAGGCACATGAAAAATGCCCCTTTTCACCAGGCCAAAGCAAGCAGCTGCCTAATAAATAAAGCAAACCAGTTTAAAATCAAGGCTTGGTGGGGGAAGTGGGTATGAAGCAGGTTTTCTGTGCGCTCAGGAGTGGTGCTTTGAGGTGGTACAAATCACAGATCACATTTGCATGGAAATGCAGCTCAGTGATAGGATTCCTTATAGTAACTCGCAGTAGATAATGCTTTGCAGATGTGTCTTATTTAATATCAAGAAACACCTTTTCTTTTCTTGCCTTGCTGCACTCGTGACTTGCTATTCCTTGGAATTAATCAATGGGTACATGCTGCTGGAGCCACCCAGCGATGCGTGGGGTGAGTGGGCTCAGACATCTGCACACTATCATTCCTCTATCACCAAGTGCTGGTGGTATAATTAGAGAAGTCATTAATCCTTGCTCAGCAGTGCTGGGGACTATTTATAGTAAGGCAGACAAACAGCACCCTGCATAGTGGGCTAGGCTGGGTGTGGAAGTTACTCCTGGTGCCATTGGATTGCATGGCTCAAATCAGAGCCATTTGCTTCTGGGAGGGAAATTCCCTTTCTGGCCATACACAAAGCAAAGCAGAGCAAAGTGTCTGTTCTGACCAAGGTATCATCACCCACAGGGGCTCACTTTGGACATCCCCCATAAGCTGTCACCATCCCATCTTCTGGGATCCCTGCCTATGTCCGCAGGACCCTCTGCTACTGGGGACCAGTGCAGAGCACAGGGATGGAACAGGTCCTGGTCAGAGAGCAGGAATAAATCAACTCAGCTCTCCTTTTCCTCAGTGTGCCTGGGGAAAGGCATTGAAACCAATTAAAGTGGCCCTTCTGATAAGCTAGGAGTGAAAACCAGTACCTGCAGCCTGGTGTTAATGCTTCTGCCTTAGGACAAGGCTGCCTGTTTGCTGATGTGTGTTCACTCGTGGCTGTGGGGCTGTGGAGCCCTGGTCGCTGGTTTAAATAGGGTCAGACAGCAGCAAGCACCCTTAGCAACCGAGACACAGATGACAAAGTAAAGGCTTGAGCCTGACTGGGGAGGATAATGGAGCAAGTGCATGGCTGCTTGTAAAGCAAACTGCATGTGCTGTGTGTGCCACAGTGATGAGGGTCCAGGCAAGCTTTGTTCAGTGTCAGGAACACACCAAGAGAGATAACCTGGTGAGAGAAGGTGATTTCCATACACAGGTGGCTCCTGAGGCAGTGCTCCTTGCTGCAATGTGCTCCCTTCCAAACCAGGTTACTCCAACACCAGCTTTGAATAGCAGCCCATGTAGGGTAACAAGCTGCAGGGTAAATGGAACCTATTTGAGCAATCAGCACCCATGTTTAATGGGGGGAAAAGGTTCCTGTGTGTGCCTGCAGCTGCTCTGCATCTTTCATCACCATGGGCTGTCCTGGCAGACCATAAGAGCCCCTGGCCTGCTTCCTCCCAGCCCCATCTGCTGCTTGTGCTGCAGCAGGGAGCACACCTTTGTGCCTGTGCTCAGGCTGGTAGCTTGTGCCCAACTTCCGTCCGCTGTGTGCTCGTGCCTGGTCTCTGCCATCAGGGGATCCAGGACGCTTTGGCAGGTAAGGGTTTGTTGCTCACCTCTCTTGCCACCCAGGGGCTCAGCTGTGTCTGTTCTGCTCTGTGTGTTGTCCCTCTCTAACTCCAGGCTCATTGGTCTCTGTGCCTCTAAGCCAGAGGAAAAACTGGGGCGTTAGCAATGCTGAGTGAGCTACAGGCCAAGCAAGGCTGTTGTTTGCAAGCTTCCAAGATGCAGCTCAGCCTGGGCTAAGGTCCATGTTTTCCCTGTGCTGGAGCCAACCTCCCTGCCAAGCTTTCCGCTTGAAGGGGTCCATCCCAGCTCTTTGCCTTTGGTGCTGCTGCTCCCTGTGCAAGGGCAGCTTTAGTGCTGGGGGTTAAGAGGGGATGGGAGGAACTCCAGACTTCAGGAAGCAGCAGATGAGGGATGGGCTGGAGGTGAAAATGCATGAGGAGCCTGCAGGCCTGGTGTGGAGGTAGGGAGTGCTGGGAAGTGCAATGATGCAGGAGTGGGTGCTGGGGTCAGACGAGGTGGCATCGCTCAGAGAAGCGCTCCTGTTGTCGAGTTAAACACTTCATTGGCTTTAGCCTAGCGAGGCACAAAGCATGTCTGTGTGCTGGCAGCCGGCATCAGCGGAGCCACAGGGGAAATACGGCTCAGTCTGGGCTTCACTGCATCTTCCAGGCTTTGCCGGGAGGATTTGCTTGGAATTCTTTCAGCCTTTGAGATTGATGGACCCAAACCTTCCCCTGCCTGGGGACGGGACTGAATTCCCTTGCCAAGAATCCCGGTGGGCTCCCCTCAGTCTGGGATGTGCAGTGGGAAAAGACCTGTTGAAACGCGGGGGACTGCTGCCTTGTAACTGCAGGGAGTCCCCAGTGCTGGGCTTTGGCTGACAAAAGCAGCTCCTGAGCTCTGCACTGTGCCTATGGATGATAAAAGGTGACCTCGGAAATTGCATTTCCAAACATTTCCCCCTATCTGTGCAGGCTGGCGTTGTTCCCAGTGTTTCAGGCTGGGACTGCCTGGGGCTCTTTGTTTAAGCTCCCTGGGCACTGCAATTCTTATGCACAGAGCTAAAGATGCTCTGCTGGAGTCTGGGATCCTGGAAGGCGGCTGCAGATCGGCCTTTTATTATCCCCAGGATTAAAAACTGCAGTTGAGGATGAGCTGAGGAAATCAAAGTCACCTCTCTAGGGACATCCCGCGTGTTCAACAGTGGGATGGAGGCAGGGTCAGCCACAGGTTCAGGCTGTTTCAAGCAGCACGAGCTGGCAGAAGGGCCCACAGACCTCAATGAAGAATCACGCAGTGCTTCAACCACGTTCAGCAAACTTTGGTTTGCAATAACCCGCTGCTGCCTGCTCTGATTTCACTGCTGAATGTCAGGGAAGGAGAAGTCTAAAGGGCGTCATGCATCAGAAGAGAACCTCAGCTGTGCTGTCTCAAAGGAGCAGGGCCTGCCTGGGCACAAAGAGGGTTATTGCTGCTCTGTCAGCCAGGGCAGGTTTATGCTCTGCATCAACCTGGTCCCTGCTCAATTGGAAATGGGATTTGGGGGAGCAGCAGACCTTGCTGCATTGCACAGTAGAGCATCATCTCTCCTCTCTCCACTATCCCCAGGCTGATGCGTGATGAGTGGTGGTTTGGGAGGGCTGGGTTTGATGATGCCCTTTGCTTTCCATCCCATGTCGATGGAATGGGATAGAAAGGAGGTTTTAAAGTGTGAAATGCAGCCACTTCCAGCACTCCCGCTGTGTGTGACAAGGTGACCTCCACTTCCCTGCTCCTGGTCTGATGCGCTCGGGCTGGTTTTGCAGTGTCCTTTGACATGCTCTGATGCTCAGCACCAAGCTGTGAGCACTCACAGGAGCTGGGCCTGCCTGTGAGAAGCCCAAGTGCTAATTCCCCTTTGCTTATCTCCCTTCTCATTTATCTCTTGTCACATCATGCCACAGGTTGGCTTCCAGTCTTGCCATAATGCTGATGCACAAAGCAGAACCAATGTAATGCCTCTAAGGCAGCAAAGCAACTGCTGAGCCGAAATCTTGTTTATTTCTGGAGGTTTTAACGGTTGCTCACTTATTTAATGAGCTGTGGTAGTGCCTTTGAGAAGGAAGGTGAAGGGTGTGAAGGCTTTATGCACACCTTAAGGCTGTACCTCTCCATTCTCTGGGGCTTCTGGTCCTCTTTGCCTTTTCGGCACTGCAAAGGCTGCTGCAGGGCTCTGGGTCACTGCACCAGCCTGGAAGCACAAAATGCCAAGTGTCCAATAGGAATGCTTTAGGCTCAGGGTGAGGGGAGTGTTGCGGGGGGGCTCACAGCCTGCACAATATGCACATGAACTCCTCAAACCCAGCCCAATGTGCTGGGTCCTTCCCAGCTCACTAATCTGTCTTGATCTCCTGTTTCCCAGCCTGTCCACAGCCTTTCCTGGGAGGAAACATCTTCAGTCTGTGCTCTGCTTTGTTCGAGGCTGCTGTAACCTCTCCTTCTTTGGAGAATAAGATGTTAAAGAGCCTTTGAAAATGATCAAACCCGTCAGCTTCACTACTGTGATTAATCAATCACAGCCGCTGCTTTACAGCTCCTTGTTTTGATGTGCTTTAGGTTGTTCCAAAGTTAGCCCAGCTCAGGGCCAGTAAACACATCCCTGAGCCCTGGCAGCGTGCTGGGATGGAGCAGGAGCTGAATCTTCACCATTACTTTCTGCAGAAGGGAGTTTTGATGAGGGTGTTTGGTGTGGGGAGCCTCCTGTGTGTACCCTAATGGCACACCGGGCCCTGCTGCTGGGATGCTGCAGGAGACTCCTCAGGGAGCATCGGGAGCTTTGCAGCCCCGGTCCCTGTGTGTCAGGAGCAGCCTCCACGTGTGCTTGATGGGGAGAGGGTGCATTCTGTAAGGGATTTATTAACTTGTAAGTTATTCCCAACACTTCTTGTGCTGATGCTCCCATTAAAAGGGAGCAGAGGATGCTCCTGGGAGTGCTATAATCCTTAAAAGAAAGCAAGGAAGAGATTTAAGCAATCTCTTATCCCCAGATGGCAACTGCATCCTTGCAAATACTGCCTGCTCTGCCCTTTGTCGCACTGAAGTATCTGAGGCTCCAGGTGGCAGCTCCAAGAAGTTGGTGTCAGTTTTGGAGGCTTAAATGCTCCCTATCAGTTGTGGGGTTGGGTCTTTTTACAGCTAAAGAGCCAAGCAGGATCGTGCAGCATCACAGCTCGGGTAGTTTGCAGAGCTGCTGTCAAACGGATTAAGCTGGGGATGGAGAAATTGCTGGTGAAGTCTTTTCCTCCTAATGCTTGTGTGGTAGAGGCCGATTTAAAGCCCATTTCGTCACCGGGGTGATGTTCCAGACGCTGGCAGTGCAAGTGCAGCCGCTGATGTGGCACAACATCCCCAAGGCTGTCTGCAAAGTACATTGAATAGAAGCAAATCAACCTAAACAGGCTCACTACTTAAAGGTACTGCAGAGCCACCCCCTTGGTGACCTTTAGGCATATGAGTGCCAGGAGACATCCCACCCAAGGGACAGGTGGGGCTTTGCTATTACTCTGCCATGGATGCAACACACATTTTCCAGTGAGGTGGATTGCATAAGATAGAGCATTGTTATCTAGGTTATACCTAGAGAGCAGAGCTCTTTCCAGAGGGAAGGGGGAGGCCTCTCATCACTTTGGTTAGCCAGATGTTCAGGAGGGGAATGAAGGATGCTTGGCTTTACCTGGCTGTGGAAGTGAAGGCATAAAAGAGCCTTTCTGCATCTCGGTACCAGGGTGCAACTCCCTATTGCCTTGAGCTGCAATGACCTTTGAGGCCTCTCCCCTTCCCTGCAGAGACCCAGCACCCTCATTCCTGCTGGGAGTGTTATGGGAGCAGAGGGAGGCGGAGCAGAGCTGGATTAACTGCCTTTGTCCTTGTTGTTTGCATATATATCACAGCCTGGAAATGTCACCTGGAGCACAGCCTCTCTGCTCCATTACATCCCCATTTCTTACCTAATGCAAGCAATGAGGTTTCTGTGCTGGAAATGAGGCACCTGCCAGCTCAGCAGAGCTGAGAAAGAAACCCTCCATGGTCCCACAGCGGTCCTCACCCTCCTAAGTTATAAGCAGAAAGAAGGGCAGGGAGATGACATTGCAGCTCAAGAAGGAAGATGTGTATGGGATTGTGCTCAGCTGCACCCTGGTTTGCAGGACTTTCAGCCTGAGCTCTGAGGTGGCTTTGCCTGGGGGATGGTGTGCACGGAAGATAAGCAAAGGGCACTCTCTTTCTAGGTTCAGCTGCTACTGGATTTCAGAATTGGGAGATTGGTTTTGTTTAAACCCAGCTTTGCATTATAGACTCTAGTGTGTGTGTGTGGTGCTGTATGAGGGATTGCAGGGATCAGCATCCCCCTGATTTCTCCATCCCCTGTTCACTGCCCTCCACTATTTTACCCCTGGCCTTGGGCTCTGTTTCTTTGACTTCTGCACCCCATCAGCGTGCAGGAGGCTATGAGTATCCTTAAGCTGAAGATGAGCCGGACCCATTCCCTTTGTTATCTGCTGCCCTTTGGCTGCTGCTTTGACCAAGCTGTTCCTGCCCTCATCTCTATATGGGAGTCTTGCCTCCCGCTGTCCTTCATCTCCATAAATCCAGGGTGTTAAAATAAGTGCGTCATCTGTAAAAGTAGGGAAGTAAATGTGTTCCTGCTGGAGCCTGTGACACCCTTCGCAGCCTCTGCCCTGCAAATCCGATTAGCACACACAGCGAGAAGAATCCTTCTCAGGTGCTCTGATTTAGGCTGTGTCCAACAGATCCGCCTTGCCCTGACCTGCCCAACACTCGGCCTGTGTCTGGCCGTGGCGTTCGGGTCCTGGGGAAGCTCTTGCTGGTACTGGGAGCTGGATGCTGCGGGAGGCTGCTGGGACCAGAGCATCCTTGCAGCGCGCAGCGGAGCCAATCGCTGCTGCCAGGGGTGGAGCTGGAGCGGCCGCGGAGCAGCGCCCAGCGCCTGCCCGGCGCAGTTGGCCCGGGCTGCGGGGAGAGCAGCGCCGCGCTCGCAGCTCCGGCGGGCTCCTGCCCGGCAGCATCGCTGGAGCCTCCCGCGGTCCTCAGCGCATCAGCCCGGGCAGCGGCACAAAGGTACCGGCCCGTCCCCGCCAGCCCGCGCGGTGCTTGGGGCTGTTGATGGGACTTGGAGGAAAGTTTAGCGGGGAATCAGAGCTGATTCGTAGCGGTGCTTACGGGAGGGCGGCGGGAGGTGAGCGCTGCCGCTCGCTGGGATCACGGTGGGGAGTGATCCGTGCCGCTCGCTGGGATGCGCTGCCAGGCGCGGAGCGGGTTTGGTAATGAAGAGCTGGGGGGATGCGGCCGTGACCGGGGTCCAAGCGGTGCCCGCTGCAGGGAGATGGTGCCTGTCCCGCCTGTGCCACCGCGGGCAGGAGGCCGGAGGTGACGGATGTGTGCTGGGTAAGTGGTCCAGCCCCGCGCTGGGCGTCACGGCATCTTCCCGTGCTGAACGCTGCATCCACCGACCGGGCAGGCCCCTGGGTGCAGGCAGCACCCCCTGTGCCGGGCAGTCAGCGGGAACTCGGGTGCTTGTACTGAATGGATGCTGCTTTGGTGTCCGCACAGTTCAGAGTGGGAGCAGGAGCTTGTGGGGCTACGGGATGAGTGTGGATGTCTGCGGATGCAGGAAAACAAGCCTGTTCCCTCTGTTGTTTGGGAAGTTTGGAGAACTTCCCATGTCAGTGCTCCTTTGGGAGCAAAAGCAGGTTTCCAGGGTGGCTGCTGTCGCTGAGGAAGCCCTGACCTGTCTCACTGCAGCACCCATGGGTGCCGCCAGCCTGCATGCCTGCTCATCACTGGCCAAAGGGGTTGGTCTGCGCATCCCTATGGGGCTGCTACCGCACGTGTTGCGCTGGAGTTGTCCATAGGTCTAAGAGCCCAGGCACAAGCTGTTCATCATGCAGCGTGAGCGAGGTGACTGCTGCTTTGGGCTGCATGGAAGATCTCTACTCACTGACCCTTGAGCCATCTGAATTGCTGGGGATCTGTATCCATTGGACCTGGGCCATGCCCCTTCTGTTTCTTGTGTTAAACATGCCCTGAATGCTGCCCTTTGGGCAGTCACCATCCCCTTTTGCCCTCCTCTGATGCTGACCTTAGCATGCAGCATTGGGTGAAGAGCAAGCTTTGCAAAGCATTGAGAAGACACTTAAACACCCAGGTTGCATTTTCAACATGAGCTTGTGCTTCTGGCTCTCACGTGAGCACGTGTAATTCATCTGCACCATGCAAACAACCAGCTCAGGAAGGCAAAAGGTGAGCCTGAGAGGGGACGCAGCTCAGAGCAGGGGATGCTGAGCACTGGGGCTTCAGCTTTCGGGGTCTTGGTATCCACAGGAGTGGGACAGTGACGTGGAGCATCTCTGCCCCTTCTCCTTGCCCTGTGCTGCGGGGTGGGGAATGGCAGAGACTGGATAAATAATCTTGTAAGAGGTATTTTGCTCAAGGCTCTAGACAGTGACTCATCTCCTGGAGGTGTGGGGGGGCAGCACAGGAGCTTTCGACACCAAAAATGGGTCTTTCCCCTGATTTTATCAGGAGCCGGAAGGTGGGAATCCTCTATTCCCCTCAGAGCAGTGTAGACCTGTCGATTACTAATCCCACTGCTCTGGTACCTCCTGCATCCCTGCTCCTGGGGAGCATCCAGCCACATCCTGTGGTGGGACTATTCCAAAATCCAGGTTGATCTCCACCCTTCCCAACTGATCTTATCTCATTGTTCTTAATCACTTCTGAGTGCCTCCAAATAATGCAGCCTTGCCTGTACATAGTGGTTTGCATGGCATTTCTGTGTGTACCTGCCCAACTCGCACGGCTTGGCTCTGAGCTGCATTAACTTTCCTCCTGCATCCAGCCTTGCTCCCATGGGTTTTGCTGCCCTGCTCTGCCCTCTCCTGTGCTGGAAAGCCCGGAGGAGCTGGAATGCTGCTATAGGGCATACACTTTATCCCTGCCAGTCTTCTCTCACTGCTCACAGCATCACTGGCTTCTTGGGAAGGTGTTGTTCATGTATGGAGGGGTTTTGCTGATGTTCGCCTGGATCGGGTTTATTTGCTGCTTCCAGTTTGCAGCAGCGTCAGTGCCACTGGGGGAGCCTTGCTGAGCTGGTACCTGACTCCCAGCGTGCTCTGTCTGAGGGTCTTATGGCTCGGTGCATGGCACTGCACCACTTCATTCCCCCCTCTTTATGCCTGGAGACTGACCTGGGAATGCTGATGGCCGGTCTGGTCCAGCTATAGATTTAGCATCCCTCCCTGCAAGGGTTTTGCTGGTGAAGGAAGGAAATATCCCCAGTTTAAGGCCACCAACAAACAGCCCTCATCCTCCCTGTCAAACATAGGCAGGAATAGGGGGGAATTTTGGGAATTATTCCTTTGCAAGAAGGAACTTCTGACCAAAAATCAGTCTCTCTTCAGACCCCTGAGGCTCTGATCCAACCCTATTCTGTTACGAGGTGCTCTCCAGCT
>JAOEHY010036060.1:0-23983 GCA_025447955.1 Psilopsiagon aurifrons
CTGTGAGGGTGGTGAGGCACTGGAATGGGTTGCCCAAGGAAGTTGTGAATGCTCCATCCCTGGCGGTGTTCAAGGCCGGCTTGGACAGAGCCTTGGGTGGAATGGTTTAGCGGGAGGTGTTCCTGCCCATGGCAGGGGTTGGAACTGGATGATCTTAAGGTCCATTCCAACCCTGACTATTCTGTGATTCTATGATATGGCTTCAGGAAGGGCACATGTCCCTTCTCAGCTGTCTCAAAGCTGTCTACATGGTCTAGGGAAAGCCTGCTATAGCCTGGCAGCTGTGCAGATCAGCTGTGGCCAAGTCAATGTATCTATAGAGAACATGATCATGTGTTGCAGATAAAGCTCCACTGCACCTCCCATCCACCTCCTTTATTTGCTTAGCGGTTGGTTCTAAAAAGGTCCAGATCTATTCCTTTTCATGCCCAATGAACTACATTGCTCCTCTGAGAAAGTTACCTGGGTACCTCAGGTATACTTAGAATTTGGACAAGCATTCCCTGCATAGTGATTGACACAACAGGACAGAAAACTGTAAACAGAAATGTTTACAAAGGGACTGTCTATGCACCCCAAGCAGAGAAAGGAGATTTTGGGTATATCAGAGTCCTCGCTTTCACTACAGAGCTAAAGATGATGAACTAAACCATGGATTCCCTTCAGCTAGTTTGACTTGCCTCAGTGTTGACCTTGAAGACCAGCAGTTAATTAGTGCAGGAGGTACAATGGAGTTTGAGAAGTCTTTCACTCTTCTGCCTTAGTCCTATTTGGATTCTGTTTCCATTGCCTTCTGCTTAATGCTGACAAACCACCTGAAAAAACTGTACGAACTGCTTGGCACTGGGGAAAGATTTCATGTCCTGCCCAGTCACTAAGGTAAGACTGGAGATGAAATGTAACTGCTAAATTAAATCCAATCTTGATGACAGAAACAAACAACATCTAATGAGTACCTCAGAAGTCCCGTCACGCAGTCCTATCCCTTGGATTTGCATTGACAAATACTTCTGATGCCAGGGGCAGAAACCTGAGGAAAATCATTCAGTGTATGAACAAAATTGTCTTTTTTCTTCACAGACTAACTCCTCCAGAGCCAATGCATATGGATATAATGTGGAATTTGATTAACAAAGCATTATGGGAATACAAACAAGAGGTCTGGTCCTCTGCAAAAACTACATAAACCAGATCTGTAGCTCACTGGATTCTGCCTTAGGGGTCTCCACATATTCTTATAATCTCTGAACAGCATCCATCATTTTGGAGAGCTGTCTTTCCAAAATGCTCTATTAACTGACTAATATATCCCAAAGCACTTCTGTGGGCCCACAAGGTATACATCAATGCAGTTTCAAGAACTGCACTGTTCATCGTGGGTCTTTTAGGCAGCAGGTAAGAGGAGCATAAAGGAGCATGTGTTTTTCTAGATCTTGTACATATCTGGGTAGGCTAATGGCATGGTCTGGCAATGTTTTAACAGTTTAGCAGAATGATTGCCTATACTGTCTTGCCTTTACTTTCTTCTTGCTTTAATCTTCATTTGAAAATCAAGCCAGGTTGGATGGGGCTTTGAACAACCTGCTTTAGTGGAACGTGTCCCTGCCAGTGACAGGGGATGGATCTGGATGAGCTTTAAGGTTTCTTCCAACCCAAACCATTCAACAATTCTATGACTCTCTGATTTTATGATTCTATGGTTCTGTAATTCTATGAACAGCCTAAGTACAGCAGAGCTGGGTGAAGATATCAAATCAGCTCCTGAAGGGCTGTAGTCATGCCAAGGACATAATGGGAATCCAGAAGCAGAACTTCCACAGGAGTCCATCAGTGAGTTTGGCATTCAGGCCTCTTATTCTGTCTTTCTGAGCCCTTACAAAGATAGATGAGAAGAGAAACTGGAGGAGTCCAGAAGAGCTTCCAAACACAAAAGCCTATAGGTGAGATCTAGTCTATTAGAAACTGAGTCATCTCTGAAATCTGCACAGAACAACAACTTATGGCCCACGATGCTATGGCTGCAGTCTCATACCTTCAAGTGCTCTGACAGCTCCAAGATAACTGTCACATCTGCTTAGGAAGACCCATTTGAGACTGAGTCCACTGCAAGAGCTGAAAATCTAGAAAAGTCACCTGAAGCAGGCAAGGACAGCATGACCTCTTCAAGGAAAAGTGTGGGAGATGCCTCTTGTTCAAGCCCATATCAATTCAGCATTCACACTGGCTGGCTCTGCTTGGAGATGAAAGAAAACCATTGGTGAATGAAATATATGAAAGAAACATGAACATTTTCTCCAGGCCAGATGTACTGAAGACCTAATATTTCTGGAGAAAATGGTGGATCAGATGTCAGTGAAAAGCACCAAACAAGCAACTATTGTAATGAACACCGCTACTGACTGACGCCTGGATCTCCTGCAATTGCAGACTCCTGCTGGGACCTTGTCTGTCTGTCTTGGACCCACTGGGACAGGCAATCTCGACACGTGGTCTGAAACATGGTCCTGTTGGCTGTACTATCAGTGAGGTCTGGTGCTTGCAGAATCTTGTGCGTGAAAGAGCCTTGCTACATGACACCATCCCTATCAGTGCTCTCTAAGCTGGGATTTGAGCCCTACTCCAGCCTCGTTTCCTGTGGGATTGATGCAAGCTCCCTTTTTACCCTCACAGAGATCACCTTCTTATTGTGCAACAAGACCCTTTGGGCTTTGATAACTAGCTACTAGCAGTGACAGCCTATTCCATTTTAGGAGACTGGATAAAACCACCCTAAAAGTGGGATATAAATCAATAGGATGGGATAGAGAAAAGGCAAGAATAGAAGTAATTGGACAATCATAAGGCTGGAAGTGAGACAGGCAGATTTCCCAGAGGAGCTAGCCAGGAGTAATACATGTGAAGGTTTACAAAAGGGCTCCTGCAAATGGGGATAAACAGATGTGGTCGTGAATATCAGCTTTGTCAGAGCAGCATAATTGGGATGTTCAATGGCTTCATGAAAATACGTGGACTCCTAATTGCTCTAGCACCTGCATTCCTTGGCTTGCACAGAGCTGGAAACCTTCAAGGCGATCACAAAAAGACTGAAAGTTTTCTGGCTTGCAGGCAGCAGCTTTTTTCAGCTCTTTTGGGAAATTGCGCACTGACAGCTTGGACCCATCCCATGAGCAGTCCACTTGCAAGTGCTCATCACTTGACGGTGGGGAGCAAGCAGGAGAGAGCACAAGATCCTGCAAAAGGAGCACCAAGGTTGCGTTTTTCTTCTTCCAGATGATCAAGGTGGCAGTTCCTGAGCCAGGACTTCCCATGCTGAGAATGGAGTGAAATGGTCTTGGTCAGCCTGGACTGCCAGTGTTTCCATGGGCTTCTTTGGACATACAGGGATTGGATATATAGGGATTGATCCCTTTCTGCATCACCTCCTTTGCTGCTGCACTGGTTCCAAAGCTCTTGCAATTGCTGTGTATAAACGTAGTGCAGAGAGAGCTCCTCTATCATGTGAAAGTCTGTCCCTTGTGCCTTGTGTTCAGTAGGACCATGGTCCTCCTGATTCCTAAACTTGACAGTGCTCTGAAAGTTGTGCCCCAATGTACAAAACTTCTCAGTCAGTCACATTGAGAACTCATGGCTCCAACGAAGTGTCAGTGGGGGGTTTGGAGACCCTATTTACCCCCTTGTCTATCATCTGTACTCAGGCTGGCATGCTGCTGAGATATATATAATGAAGATACCTTTGTGCCCTCACACTGTGCTGCCAACCCTGCTGGCATCTCAGGTCTCCCCACTGCCCTCCCTCACTCTCCAGGCTGAGGGACTTGGTGCCATTCTCAACAGGATGTCCCAAAACCCCAAAGTACCACCTCAATTATTCCTCTTTTCTCTCATGCAATGGGTGAGACCCTTGATGTACTTTCTATCTCTCCTTGTGTGACTCTCTGGGCCTTCCCTTCATTCCAGCAAGGGCTTTAAGACCCTCATGGCAGAGAACTTTCCAAGGAGAGCTTTCAGTTCCAGGCATCTGTGGATCTCTGCCACAGCCGTGGTATCTTTGTTGTATTCCTTTGGGGGCTGTCCTCTGCTGGCCTTTCCACTCACTGCATTCTCCAGACATTGGTGACACTCATTATTTCTGGGTGGAAGAATATGAAAGAAGAAGAATCTCTTTCAAGTTGCACAGGCTGGGCTGGCTTGTCGCTAATC
Source organism: Psilopsiagon aurifrons (assembly GCA_025447955.1). Classification (NCBI taxonomy): domain Eukaryota; kingdom Metazoa; phylum Chordata; class Aves; order Psittaciformes; family Psittacidae; genus Psilopsiagon; species Psilopsiagon aurifrons. The sequence goes on from JAOEHY010036060.1 coordinate 4,201, forward strand.
TGAGGGGAGAAAAAAACCACCAAAGCCTCCCCATATGTCTCTGAGCAGTTTGAAAGGGACAGGACTCCTGTGATGTTGGTGATCCCATGCAGCCTTGCAGAAGAAACACAGATACCTTTCGTGGAGGGTTTAGAGGTACAAGCTGCAAACAAAAATGATTCTGCTTTAATGAGTTACCTAAATTTCCTTAAACTTGCCATAATCCCCCCTAATGAGTTACTTCTCCTCAGCAGAATGAGGGTTACGGGTAGTGTTTCTGCTCCTAGAATCATAGAACTGGAATCAACTGGGTTGGAAAAGACCTTTAAGTTCATCCACTCCAACCACTCCCAGGACTGCCACGGCACCACTAACCCATAGCACTGAAGACCCTGTCTCCATGGTGTGTGAACACTTGCAGGGATGGTGACTCCAGCCCTGCCCTGGGCAGTTCCAATGCTGAGCACCCTCTCGAGAAGGAATTGTTCCTCATCTCCATCTAACCCTGCCCTGGTGCATCTCGAGGCCGTTTCCTCCTGTCCCATCCCTTGCTCCTTGGGAGCAGAGCTCAGTCCCCTCCTGGCTTCATCCTCCTCTCAGGCAGTTGTAGGCAGCGATCAGGTCCCCCCTGAGCCTTCTCTTCTCCATCTGAACCCCCCAGGTCCCTCAGCCGCTCCCCATCACACTGTGCTCCAGGCCCTGCACAGCTCCATTCCCTTCTCTGGTCCTGCTCCAGCACCTCAATGTCTCCCTTTTAGTGAGGGCCCAGAACTGAACGCAGGATTCGAGGCGCAGCCTCACCAGTGCCCAGTGCAGGGGCACAATCACTGCCCTGGCCCTGCTGCCACACTGGTGCTGATAGAGGTCAGGATGCTGGGGGCTTCCTGGCTGCCTTGGCACAAGCTGCTCAAGTGCATCTCCATCAATCAGCCTCCCCAGCTCCTTTCTCTATCTCACCTCAGTGGCCTGAAGAAGTCCCAGAAGGAAGAAGTCCCTCAAGCTGTCTATCAACCCTGCTACACCAGTACCTGCTTAAGGTTGTAGATGAGGATATGGCAGAGGATGTTACCGAAGATGTGACTGTGAAAAACCATCGTGGAAGTACCAACCAGCTAGTGTATGATCATAGAATCACAGAAACACAGGCTGGTTTGGGCTCCTACAGGCCCTTGTCCAAAGCCCCTCTCCAGCTTTTTTGTAAGGCCCTTTGGAGCAAGATGAAGCTCATGTGACTGGATGCCTCTGCTTCTGCTGCTACAAATCCCTGAGCTGACACAGGGATCACACTGTAGGAAAGAGATTGCAATAGCACTGTTCCTGCACCCTACACCCTCTGGTCTATCAGGCTCAAAGCCTTAACCCCACAGAAGTGTGCCTCCAACATAAAGAAGCATCAGGGCTAAATCTGGCTTTCAGCCTTCAAAGCATACAAATATATTAGATAGATCCTGAATTCAGCAACCTATGAATGTTTGGCTAGAAGAGATTTACTAAGGCTTTAAGGTTTCCTATGTGTTTTCTCTTGGAACTGCTTTCAGGATCCAAAGTGTCTGCCAAGCATAATGCACACAACCCCCTCTCCACACCTACACATAGGCTGGCATTTCATTTCAAGCTATGCTAATCCACAGCTCTTCCTGCACTCATGCAGTGTTCAGTAATATTTTATTTATCATAGGATTTAACTCTCTAAAATTTAACCTTTTTGTAGCTTGAAAGACATCTTCTTGGGAAGGTGATGCTTCTTTATTGCCACAAGGACATGGTTGCCTCTATGTTCCACAGAAATATTCTTCCAAATCTTAAGCCTTTTCCACTTCTATCTGCTTCCACTTCCTGGTGTTTCATGTGTCAGGTCACTAAGTAAGACCTGGTGGATTCTTCTTTTTGTTTTAATTAATTGCAGTCTATGAAGGATGTTTCTTATATTTACACACTGGCTTTGGATGCTGTTTTATGCCTCTGTTAGGAACACGTAAAGCCATGGAACCATAAGTACAATACTATTCTGAGCAAGACTATTCAACTCCTCTATTAAATTAGGCGATTTCCACAGAGAGGTTCTTCTGAGAGCATCTCATCTTAGAAGACCTCTGTAGCTCCACAGATGCAGTGACGAGCACAGCGCTCAGATGGGCTTTGGGCTATCCCAAATCTGTGCAACAAGTGCCTGCCAGAGAAAGCCCTTCTCATCATCTTGTTGCAGTAGTCACTCAGCATGGGCAACATGGGCCCAACAGCCTAAGGAACAGCCTTGGAGATAGCAGAAAATGCAGATAAAATGGAGATAATCTGCCTGAAGTGAGTCCAGAGGCACAGGACATCAGGTTCTTGTGTGTTGCTCAGAAATGAACAGAGCTTTGGGTCTGACTGTTCTTGCTTTCTTGGCTGCTTATCTGCTCCAGAGCATGAGAGAAGACAAATCTGGTTCCTGCCTTGTAAATTCAGTAGGATGGGGCAGTATCTGAGGGCAGTCCCACAGCTTTCTGGCCCTCCGGAGACCTGCTTATGAGGGAAGGGAAATGGTGACTATTTGAAACAGCCTGAAAGGATGGCAGGTTTCAATGAGAAGCCAACATGGGAAATCAGACTTACAGCTCATAATCCTTCTCCACGCAGAAGCTGGGCATCCCTGGCATCTCTGCTTTGCTTGGCAGAGTGGCTCCATCTCAACCTCAAGAAGGTCATCTGTCTGCAGTGGAAGAGATGGTTTTGCTGCCACTCTGTGCATGGTTTTGACCATAATCAACTTCTTGAAAGAGAGAGGTGAATTTCTGGAGCTACTGTAGTGAGCTGAGGGCATGGGGCACCCCAGGAACTGCCAAGGATCCAGAGCAATGTCACACAATATCAACTCTGCCCCTGGGCTTAGAATAGCAATGGACAGCTTAGTCCTCTGAGACTTCATGGCAGGTTCCCAAGCTCTTTCTAGAGGGGAAGGGGACAAGGTGCTTCTTTCAGTGTTCCTGTAGCCCCAGGGGAATAATCAAATGAGTTATCACTTCATTGCCTTCTAGTCATGCTTCTCATCACAGGCTCAAGCCTCAGAGAGGTTAATGCTCCACTTCAGGGCAGAAAGACAGTGTCAGTATGCTTTCCAAATGGTTTCATGCCCCTGAGAGTATCGGGTGCTCACAGAACCTGATAAATACATCACCTCCCTGCCTGCAGGAGGGGAGGGTGCGTGTGTGAGGGTGGTGTCTGACAGGTTGTGCCCCCTTCCCTCTCAGAGAGGCCTAGACATCTTCCTATCCAGCTTTGTGCCTTGCTCTTGAATGACCCTGCAATGTCAAGGCAGAGGAAGTGTGCTTCCAGAAACAGCTCCTGTCTGGTCTCAGTGCTCCCTTGTGCTTTGCAGAATGTTCTGGGCTGGGGCAGAGCTGCAGGAGGCTCCTGCAGGAAGCGTTTTACTTCTTAAACACTTTAAAGAAGAATGTTTTTATTTTTGGTGGTTTTTTTTTTTCCAGTCTCTTGGTGAAGGAGAATACTTTGCACAAACAGCAAAGCTGAGGGCTGCCTTGGCATCAGAAGTCTCCCCACATCTCTCTGGCATGCATTTCCTCTCTGTCTCGGTGAGGCAGAGGGAAGGATGGAGCCTGTAGGACACTCTCTCCTGCCTGTTGGCTCTCTGGCCAACTCTATAGGCTTCAATGGGTATAATTCAGTGACAACAGCTCATCTTTGGGAACTCGAACCTGTGTCCAGTGTAAGAAGCTAAGTGGAGCCAGGAAATGGCTCAGTGCTGTTAGGCAGTTGCCCACACCACCCCATCAGCAGGGCACTTCTTGGCACAGTTTTGAGCTGTGCTCACCCTGTCTCTCTCAGGCAGCGCATAGACCAGAGACCATTCGCAGTGAGTTGTTTGGATTCAATTACCTCTTGCTGTAGAGCTCAGTGGTACAGCAACAAGCCAAGCTGCACCCAAGTCGGGGACGGAAACAGCCTCGGGTGTGTTTCATTTCCCAAACACACCATGGCTACCTATTAAGGTTGCAGTTGTGAACAGTGCAGTGGTTAGTTATCTCCAGAGGAGGCGTGGATATAGGGGCCTGATAAATCCTCCTATTGTAAGTACACAGGAACAGCATATTTCAACATTACATCTTTCTCATTCCTAACCCTGTCACACTGCCAAAAATGCAAGACGTCAGGAGTGCAGTGCAGAACAAAGCCAAGAGAGATGTTTCACAGCTCAATGCAACACGCTCCATGTACTTTCACTGCTGCTGGAACAGTATGTAAAGAATATAAATTAAAGTTTTAAATAGCATTGAACGATAGAGTGCTACTTCTCCATTTCCAGCATTCATTATAAACAAATGTCACATGGGACACCCACATCCCCTCCAGCCGGCACAATCGGAACACAGACACGTGGATATTCAGGTGTCAGCCATGACTTACAGCAGTTTGGTGATGTGAATTAAAGGTTTCCAGGCATTTTTCAGTGCAAGTGGGCAGCTCAGGGAATATTTCAGCAAAATGGGGAGGGACATGAAAACAACTGGGTAACAATGGTGCTTATAGAAGAGGGTCCTACGTAGATAACTACCTCTGAAGGGCTGTATGGGTGAGTGATGAGTAGCAGAGTGAACACATAACCTGCCCCAAATTGCAGGGTAAGAGGTGACCTGCAATTCTACAGGGGTTCCCCTTGGAATCCTTCAGAATTGGCTGCTAGGAGTGGTTCTTTAAGTGTAGGTAGGCACATAAGGATGCAAATAAGCACCCAGTAGGATATTTGAAAGCACATAATCCCTGGTAATTTTGTGGCAGGAAGGTGCCTGAATGCAGATAAGAATCTGGCTTTAGGTTCCTCGGCATTTACAGAACAAATCCCAGTAGGTGCCTACCTACTCGGTTAGATGCCTACATGGATTTTTCTACCCTGCATCCAGTTTAAACATGAGCCTCCGCTACTCCATGAGGAGGCTGTTTGGGTTTCTCAAGGACTCCTGGCAGGCAGCAGCAGCACTGGGAGGGAAAATGTGGAAGTTCCTGTAAAGCAGCACTCCCTGCTATCAGTGTAAGGAGCGTGTCTTTGCTGGGAGCATAAGAACCAACCGGCACAGTAACAGCTGAAAGTTCTGGCATTGTAAGAGTCAAATGATATGCAAAATGGATGAACAGTAATTGCTTATTAATTAATCTAAATAATTGGCTGTTTCAGATATGTGTCTGATCTGCCTCTTCTGCAGCTGCTTCATTTGCTCATCCATTGTTCTGTGGACAAATATTAGAGATATTTGTGAAATGCACCAAATATTTAGGGTTTGAGTAGTACATGAGTAAATCTACTTTTTATCCAAATACTCTAGAAGCAATTAGCAAACACCAGAGCCTCAAAGAAGGGGCTGATCATAAGTAATTGTCATTACCCAAACCTGTTCTTGCTGGAACAAAATAGTTGGTAGTATAATTCTCACAGCCATAGATGAGTGAGTCTTCTAGCCCCTGTCTGATCAAAGAAGGAGCCTAATAAATACATCCCTAGAGAATAAAAAAAAAAGCTTCCAGGCAGTTTACACTGCAACAGCACTTGGGATGCATGGGTTTTACGCTAACAGAGTGAAAATCTTCCTCCTTAGTGAGATTCTTCCTACAACATATGGTTTGTGAGTATCACACTACGTTTCAGAGCAAAGTGCCGGCTCCGTAGGCACGTGTGCAATGTTTAATCCTGCCAACAGTCCCCTTCAGTGAATTTTTTTGTAGCATATTTAGCACTCTGATTAATACATTTTTGGTAATTCAAATCTCTGAGATGGCTTTAATCAATAACAGAAAATGATCCTGACTCTTATCTGACCCAATCTGTGGCCCTGCTGGGGTCTTCTCTAGTGTGGGTGGCTTGTTTAGAGCAGAGGCTCAGCAAGGGTACTGCAGGGACAGTACTTTCACAGCAAAGTCATTGAGTTGGAGGAAGGTTGAATGGTTATGGTGAGGTTTATCATATTCTCATTTTGCTTTTCTAACTTCCTTCTAATCATTCCAATCACAATGTGATTCTGTGATTTTCATCCTTGCTTTGCAGGTGCAGGTGAGTGGAGAGTTTGGATCTGATTTATGGGAAAATTGACCTATTAGAGTTTGCTACCTGCTAACAGCAGAGCCCTTCTTGATTGCAGGAAAAAGAATCAGCCTATTGCAAATGCAGTGATCACTAACACAGCCCTTCCAAATATAATGGAGAGTGACATCAAGCATGGAAATGATCACAAGTCTGCTGCATGTCTATGGTGAGAAGAGAAACCAATTGGCAAACAGTTGTGATCATTAAAACAAGATAAAAGGAAGAATACCTTCTTCCAAGCAGATAACTCCCTGAAAAGGAAGATCCTGCAGTTTCTGAAGAGCTTCAATGTATATTTTAAAATCCAATTTGGGAATCTAGCCATCTGTCCAAATATTGAAACTCATCAGCTGTTTCAAGTGGGAGTTCTTCAAGCAAAAACATCCGAGGGAGCTCCCACTCCTGCTGTGTACTGGGCTTGGGCTACAGCCAAACACCATTGACATAGTTTTCTTGCTCTTGCATCTTAACACTTCGTTTGTGGCTGCAAACCATCTCTGAGTGTGAGCAAAATTTATCTGCCATCTTGGCATGACCATGGGTCACGTGCAACTGCAGGTAAGACTGTGCATGTGTGGAGAGAGACAAAAGAAAGAAGGAATAGTCCCACATCACATAGAGGCACATTGCTCTCTTATGTGTTCCTCAAAGAAGGGTTGAAGAACCTCAGAATAGCTGCGGGTCTTGCAAGGCACAGACAGATGGTCTGCTCTGCATCACTTCACTGTGCTTTCTCTCATACTTTCAATAGCGAAGGTGTTCTTTGTCCTTTCTTTTACAAGTATTGCTGTTATTTCAAGCTAAGGAAAATAATTAGCCAGGCTAGGGAGCAAAGTCAGCACAGACACCTTTGTGAGGGGGCTCAGCAGTGGAGAGAACAAAATGCTTTCAGTTGCTGTGCTGTGCCATCAGCTTTTAGAAAGCATCGTTGTGCTCTGAAAAGGTCAATTACTTCTCAGTTAGATCCAGGTTTTCAAACCCAGAACTACTTCTGGTGCTGATTACCACAGGCTTTGACCCAGAAACTAGGCAATTAGTTTTACATATTGGTCCAAATATGCAGGAGACAGAAATGCCCAGGCCAGAAGGAGAATGGGTGGAGATGTTCCTAATATTGCCCATGTCAGGAAGGGACTGACTCAGCCCAGGCTGAGGAGTGCTGGCTGAGTATCTACGGTGCCAAACTGCAGCTCTAGAGGATAGGTGTGTGCTGCTGCACCCAGCAGGAGGCAAAGGATGAGCACAGTCAAGGCCTGGCAGACACAGCTTTTGCAAGTGCTGAGATTTCAACCAGGTCGGGAGTCCATTTTGAAGAAAATCCTTAGTTTCTGAGACTGTCAGCCCTCCAGCACCCTTCAAATGGCTGTTTCCCAGGACCTGGTCAGAAGGCACGGGGACCTTCATCTGCCTTGTATTGCCCAGGCATGGCTGCTGGACTCTGACACAGCAGGACAAGGTGCACAGACCCATGTTGATTTCACTCGAGACTTTGACCTCCAAGATTTGGGATTTCAGGAGGTGTTTGTGATCAAAGTCACAGAGGATGGTTTTGTGGAATTTAGCAGAAATGAACTGATGAGGAAATCAAACCTGGGACCAACAAAGATCCTGTCCTTTGTAAAAACCTGATTGTGTAATCCATCCTATCATCTGTTGAGTTTTTTTTTGATATTTCTGATCCAAAGACCAAGAAAAAGACCAAAAGATTCCTAGGACGTAGCAAAGCAGCCTGTGACAGCCTGGGAATTTTCATAGATTTCCAGCCTAGTTTGTGTTGGAAGGGAGCTTAAAGCTCCTCCAGTTCCATCCCCTGCCACAGGCAGGGACACCTTCCACTATAGCAGCGTGCTCCAAGCCCCTGTGTCCAACCTGGCCTTGAGCACTGCCAGGGATGGGGCAGCCACAGTGTCTCTGGGCACCCTGTGCCAGCGCCTCAGCACCCTCACAGGGAAGAGCTTCTGCCTAACAGCTCATCTCAATCTCCCCTCTGGCAGTTAAAGCCATTCTCCTTGTTCTGTCCCTACAGGTCCTTGTCCAAAGCCCCTCTCCAGGTTTCCTTCAGCCCCTTTAGGCACTGGAGCAGCTTCAAGCTCTCCCCTTACGCTGCTCTTAAGGTCTCCTCTTCTCTGGGCTAACTCCAGCCCAGCTCCCCCAACCTGCCTCCAGAGCAGAGCTGCTCCAGCCCTCTCAGCATCTCCATGGCTTCCTCTGGATTCCCTTCACAGAGATTTCTGGGAAAGAAGGCGTCCAGGTGTTTGTGGTGGAAATTAGGCAGAAGGAGAAGTCCATTCATCATCCAATTACAAAGAACGCACATTTCTGCTCTGTACAAATAGCTGCTATGTTGAAAGCCACCACCTGGGGTTTTCGAAGTGCTTGCTTCCAAAAGAGATTACTCCATAGCTGGGTTTAATTCCATCAGTTTGACTTGCACTAATAACATCAACTTCTCTGAGCAAACCTAGTGCTGTCACTGTGAGCTAAAAGTGTTTGGCTGTGCCAACACATAGTGCCCCATTTAACCACCCCACTGCATGGCTCCAACTGGTATGGGGACAAATGAGTCCTCTTGAGTCAGGCCCCAGAGTACAACAACTTAGTGAGGTCCCCAGGCGGGACCTGCTTTGCTGGGCACAAGGGGACCATGGTCCCCACCATCCACCACAGTGTGCAGAAGAGAGGCAATAGTCAGTGGTGGGCAAAGTCTGATCAGTGGAGCTGCCAGCTGTACTGTGACATGCAGGGAAACCCAAATGGCATCCCTGTATCTCCAAGACCTCCCTGAACAGTCAGAACAGGTCTTCCAGAGCTTTCTGAAGGCTTTCCTCATACTGCAGATGGGTGAGAATTACTGAAATATAGCCCCAAGTTGCAGCTAAGGTCAACTTTTCATGGTTTTCTCCTTTCCTCTGTCTCACGGTAACTCACTCTTTTTGCCCCATCCTCTAGATTTGGCTCTGTTTTGTTCATAAACTAGAAGTGAAAAGCTCTATTTTTTATTTTTATCTGAGGTATTGGGAAGTTTGTAACACCATAAATCTCTCTGTAATCTCATAAATATAAATGACAATAGTGTGAAGAGTCAAAAGGTGCAGACAAAGCAGGAGCATTCGGTCTGGGACTTTTAATGGGTAATGAGTTCCTTCATCTGAGACTCTAATGAGGAAGCCATCATTTTCTGCATTTTCTCCCTGATGGAGAACTGGGGATGAGAAAAATGATGTTCCTCAATGCAGTACCAAACACCCAAAGGAACTACAGAGTCTGAAGGGAACTGCATATTCATAAGGTTTGGACAAGGGTATGTTGTAAGATGAGCAGATGAGCTCTCAGCATTACAGTTCTGGGGAACAGCTAGCAGCAGATAAGCACCAGCAGGATCTAGCAATTGATTTCACCCACTGATCCAACCAGTTTTTGCAAGGCCTCTTCACACCAATATTTCTTCTCTGCATCTTGCCTCTTTTCAATAAGGAAAATCATCAAAGCAGCACAGCTCTGAAACAGCTTCTTGGGGAGGTGACCATTATTAACCCCTACAGGGTCAGCGAAGGTGACCTGTGAAGATCACCAAAATGCCCACACAGATGCTCTGAATAAAGGAGGACTTGGCACAAGGCAGGGAAAACTCTGTCAGCACTCCTGAGCTCTGTGTTTGTTGTGTGGTTAGGTAATGGCAAGCACTTAGTTGCCCCCTCTTCTCTCTAGTTAGCAGGCTGTCAAGTGTGGTTGGCAGCAAACACTAAACAGAGTGGGGGTAGGGATTAGGCTCACGAGCCCTGAACAGATCCAGTGAGCAAACATGTTAATTTAACAGATAATGTAAGCAGTGTGAGGTAAGGATCTGTGGAGCTCATTAAATGTTCAAAACCAACTTTGACATCTGTTCTTGGTTCAGATGCGACTTTACCATTCAATGCCTGGGTAAGAAAATGCAGTAAGCAAAAGACTTTCAGATGATCCCAGAGAGCCCGTGCTTGGGAGCAGTATCATTCTGGCATCATTTTAAAGACCCTGAAACTTCCTTCTATAGCTTTGGAAAATACCTCTAGATATGGTAGTTAACACCATGTCCTTGCAGAATAGTGTGAAATCGTATTTTATGCTCCTGATTCACTCTTCAACTAATAACCTTAAAGACAATGTGCCTGATTCAGAATTCTTGACAAAAATAGAGTTTTGAGAGAGAAATATTCACTTAATTACTCCATACTCCCATAGGTGTTGCCATTCATGTTTGTACAAGCCTACATTACTCGCAATTAACATCCACTACTGAAGTCCCAAAGAATAGCTATTTTATGATCATACCAGAGGATACTTTTCCTCCTTCTTCCCATAAACCCATGGTCCACGCGGAATATTTCATTTCTTGCAAGGAGACTGAATCCTTTTAAGTATGTGAGTCAGTTATGTCAAGAACAGGAACTGTTGTCTGCATGGAGGACACCTTATTACGAATTCATATTTACTCAGCTAAAATTAGGTTCTCATTAGGCTAAAGACAACACAACATCCTGCCATCGGCTGCTTGGTGCCGTCTGTGCTGTTTAATTAGGCAGGTCCTGAAGAGGAAATGGAAATGCCAAGGGAAAGTGCCCGAGTCTTTAGATTTCAGCTGGAGGCCCAGACACAAATCCTGCTGTAAAACAGGTCGGTAGGAATTTGTCAGGAATGAATCATTCTGAGAAGCAGAGAACATTGGCCCTCGTATGGGAGCAAATAGCAGGAGCTCACAGCAGGTTTGCAGCTCTGCAGAGGTTTCAGCAGTGCTCTTCAGCCACATCACCAGCCCTGGAACCCTGTGGAGCCTGTCCTAGTCCAGAGGGGAGCTTGGAGGTCCTGGCAGACCTGGAGCTTTCAAGCACCATGCAAAGTGTCTCAGAGACTGGACTTTATTTTGCTACTGCCACAGCTCAGAAATGTGAAATAGTCATATGGATAAGAGTGAGACTAAATTATGACATCCCTTATGAAACAATATAGAACCACTTGTGAAGCAGTATAGGGTGAGGGTAGATTCTGGTTAGACATTAGGCAGAAGTTCTTCCCTGTGAGGGTTCTGAGGCACTGGCACAGGGTGCCCAGAGAAGAATAGAGAGCCCAGACAAGTCCAGGTTGGACAGGGCTTGGAGCAACCTGCTCTGGTGGAAGCTGTCCCTGTCTGTGGATGAGATTTAAGGTCCCTTCCAACCCAAACCACTCTGGGATTCTATGACTTTTCCCATGCATCCCAGAGAAGCAGAGATATTTTTTGCTCATGCCTGTTTTAGAGATGCTTTATTTGTAGAGAAAAAAAGGCCACATTATCTTTTCATAGAATAAACCACTCAAAAATATTTCAGTTGGACTATTACAACTCATTGCACTTCACTCCTTTCAGCAAAAAACATATTGAGACTACCAAGGCAGAATACACCATCTCATACTGTCTCCATGACCAAACCTCCCATTTCAAACCTGACCTGGGACTATTTTACTGTTTTAGAGAAGTATCTTCTGGGATCTGTAGTGTGAGTGTATAAGGCACCAACCTTTCTGTGAGATCAGGTACATTGCTGGGTGAGTTTCCATGATGTCCCAACACCCCTGTGATTCCTGTGATGTGTAGAGTCTTTGATTTGGTGCAGGCTGGGTTACAGCATGGGAAATGGAGTGTGGTAAAACTTCCAACCCCAAAGGAGAGAATGGGAGTCACCAACCACAGTGCCCCTTTAGCAATTTGTCATTCTAAAGAAAGCATAGGTTTACTATGGACTGAGTCACCCCAAAGCTCTGCAAGGGCCCGCAACCCCAACATATTTGTATTTTAGGTCTCACTATTTGGCTTTTAACAAAAAAACCCCAAAACACCCAAAACAAACTTCAGCCCAGTGAAGAATTCCCTCCTATTAGCATTGCGGGAAATGGATATCAGACTCTTCAGTGTAATCACTGGGGAGAACACTAGAGCAGCTTTATCTGTGATGGATTCTAATACCAGAACTTCTTGTGTTAGTGGAAGGCACCGAAATGCTGCAGGGATGGGAAAGTGCCAAGCATCAGAATAGAAGGCGAGGAAAACCTGTTATGTGGGTGGAACTGAGCACAGGGTGATACCCCTAGTTTGTCAAAGTTCTATTTATCAGTGGGAGCTGACACACTTCCCCCCACAATTTCCACTGAAGTTTGTCTTTTTGGAGTGTTTCTGCTGGAGGAGAGGGGAGTTTTCCCATGTTCCTTTGTTCTTGTTGGAGGAGAGGGGGGTTCTCCCATGTTCCTTTGTTCCTGTTGAAGGAGAGCAAGGTTCTCGCATGTTCCTTTGTTCCTGTTGGAGGAGAAGGGGGTTCTCTCATTCTCCTTTGTTCCTGTCAATGTGTGAAGGAAAATCTCACAGTGTAGGAGGAAAGCAGAACAAATGATGTGTGAGAAAATGTATTTCCACATGGGAGATTTCCCTGTAAATAGGATCTTGCTAAGCAACATAAGCCCCACAAATCTGGCAAAGGCTGGTTTTCCTTGGCTGTACGGCCCCTACAGGGTGGGAACTGACAGACATAAGGTCACAGTACTGTAAAGAACAGAGAGACTGTATGTAGCCTATACAGCAGGGTTGTGCTATGGGACTCCCTCATCCCACATCCATCAGTCCATCCATCCATCCACCCATCCGTCCATCCATCCATCCATCCATCCATCCATCCATCCATCCATCCATCCAGTTTTTTAAGGCAACTTCTGTTACATTTCAGGTGTACTCCATTTCCCACAGACGATGGTCATCATCTTTTGGCTGTGGGGTTTCAGTTCTGATGTCCCTAGAACTCACCTCTTCCAACAGCCACAGCTCTCACCAGACTCTCATTGCCTTGCTCTTTTATTTAGCCTACAAACAGACAGTGAAGAAGACCTCCTGTCTCCATGGAGCATCATCCTATACTCCCACATTGGATCAGGCTTTGCAAAGAAGCACTTCAGCCAGGCTGTCTCCTGCTGTCCCCTCAGAAGATCACCTAATCCAACATTTGAAATGATCTTTCGCTGATAATGGCTCATTTAGTCTGTGGCTTTAGCTTGGGTTTTCCAGTTAAACTTGTGCACGTGTGTAAGTCTAAGCATTAGCAGTGTTGGGAGAGCTGGATTTGCCCTTTCTGCTTCCCTCTGCTGCTGAACTCTTTAGAGGTACTCATTCTGGTTCAGTGATCACTTCTGGAAATTATTCACCTGAAATTAAGGAGCCCTTCATCATGTAGGGTTCTTTCCATTGACTAGAGAAGAATAAAATTACTTTCGAACAAGTCACCTCCTTTTTAGACAAGAAGAAATGCTTGAAAACAATGCTTGTCTGCACTTCAGCCCAGAGTAGCACTTCAATGTGCATTCATCAGCAAGGAAGCCTTGCTCACTTTGTGGGATGAAGATGAAGGTATCACTGCCACCAGCCCAAAGAGCTCTGGAGGCAGCAGGAGCTGAGGGTGCTGTCGGTGGGAGGTGGTTAGAGATGGTCCGTGAGCTGCTGTGTACAGTGAGAACAGTGTGGCAGACCCACGGCTGCTGGGGTGACCCTGCCTCAACCCTCTGCTCTTTGTCTGGCTTATTGGGTAGTCCTGCTAATAGCTTCAGACAGGAAGGATGTCCTATCACCCAGCATCAGACTGCACAGAGGAGATGTCCTCAGCTCATCAGCTCTGCTGCTTGCAGGCAACAGGGAGAGATAGAGTAATTCATCTTCTTCAGGAGAATCGCACCCCTGGGGGGGTGTCTCTGTCAACTTTAAGTCCACTTAAATAGTTTTCTTGATCAGTTTACTTCTGTTTGCAAAGAGGATCTTGCCTAAAAGAAACCCAGAGCAGGGCTCTGGACAAGGGCCTGTGGGACAGGACAAGCGGAATGGCTTTAACCTGCCCGAGGGGAGATTGAGATGAGCTCTTGGGCAGAAGCTCTTCCCTGTGAGGGTGCTGAGGCGCTGGCACAGGGTGCCCAGAGAAGCTGTGGCTGCCCCATCCCTGGCAGTGTTCGAGGCCAGGTTGGACACAGGGGCTTGGAGCACCCTGCTCCGGTGGAAGGTGTTCCTGCCTATGGCAGGGGTTGGAGCTGGAGGAGCTTTGAGGTCCCTTCCAACACAAACCAGTCTGGGATTCTCTGGATATTTATTCTGGGACTGACTTGATTTCTGCTGCCAGGTTTTGTGGGCAGGTTCTATGTCATTGTTCAGAAAGGGGAAGAATTTGCAGCCTGTGCTCTTCTCTGGTCAGTACTGAGAGTGAAGTCAACTACGTCTGTGCAAGGTGCAGATGCTGAGGACTATATGAACAGATTTGCACACAGGCTGTGTAACCTTTACCACAGTCTCAAACATTTGTGTAAAGAAAACAAGTTTTGATCCAATGAAAACATCACAAAAAGAAGGCTGTGACAGAGGGGACTTGACAAAACACTCCTTTCAGATGCAATCTATCAACCACGTATGTCACACTGGCATTCCCAATGCCACGTGTGTTCCTGGATATCATCCAACTGCTCAAACATTTGGAAAACTAGTTCCCTGCTTCCTGGTGAATCAGGCTCCAGATTTTCATTTGAAAAATGGACGGAACATGAGGTTGTTTTTTTTGATAACCACATTCTTCTCCCAGAGCTCAGCTCTTCCATCCACACCCAAGCACATGTGAAAATGAGCCACAGTTCATGCTCAGGCTTAGGTCATGAGCATGGAGACAGGATCGTGCAAGTGAGGTGCACTGATATGTGTAAGCTCTTTGCCAAAGCAGGAGTTTTGTAGGCAGGAGGTTTGGAGGCAAATCGCCCTTAGGCAGGCCAGGAGCTGTTCTGTGTATGTAAGTCTCTGCTCTGAGTAACAATAATAATAACTATTAATAATTGAATGCCTGAATTATTGATAGCAATTATTAATAATTGAATAATCGAATTCCATGCACTGCTACAGAAGTTCTTGTCAGAGGAACTCAAAATATTTTGCAGGCTTTAACAAATTAATGTCATGATCTTTGCCAAAGGTAAAACCTAAATAAAACAGGATTTCCTCAGGCCACTCACACAAACACTGTGCACACTTCCCCAACAGATCCAGGCAGGAAAACCTCCAGGCTTTGGTGATGATGCCAGCCACTCAGGAATTCCTTGCACCTCAGGAGTCTTCTACCAGCATATGGCTCCATGCACACACATGTACTACCAAAAGGCACTGATGACAGGCAGTGACATGGCACAGCTGGGGCCATCCTGTCCCACCGACACACCTGGATGCATCCTATGTGGCTGAAAGGACTTATGTCTGTCTCAAGTGCTTTCTAACTCTATATTCATTAACAGCAGGCAATGCTTCACTCCCACAGGCTCTGCTAGCAGCCTGGGGATCTGAGTGGGACTATGCTGAGCAAGGGAGCAGGCAGGGAAGGTGGGACGTGCCTAACAGCTTGACTGGGACTTGGCTGTGCTGCCTGATGTTCTCTCAAATGCCATAGACTACTTGTGAGCACAATGAAACCTTCCCTGCACCTCACCTTTGTAAGCTCACACATAACCTGATCTGTCTGGAAGCCACCGAGTACCACCAGGGTTCTAGAAGCTGAATCCCTCCCACCGTGTCAAAATGGGAGATGTCCATCAAAGTGAAGGGAAGGCTGTGAGACTGATCACTGCAGTCTGCATGGACAACACAGCTCCTGCCATTCCTAACCCTTGTCACACAACTGAGCACATGTGGATGAAGCTGAAATGCTGCTTGAGCTGAAGGCTGCCTCCGGTTTAACTCAGTTGTCAGCCAGGTTGTGTTTCTTTAGGCTGCGGTCTGGTGTCGCTCCTTAAAGTGCTGCCCAACTTTCACCTGTATCCATCAGGCTGGTGCCTCCAGGAATTGTCCATAACTGTGTGGGAAGATAAAACTGAGAAGCGTGGGCAGGAAGGGCAGGATGGGAGGCTGGGTAGCTATATTCCCACCTGAAACTGGGCTATTGCTCCTCCCAATGGCAGAGATTGAATATCCCGTCTTGAAAAGCAACTCACCTAACAACCTTTGATGACTACCTGTGTCCACTCATAGGCTCCAGCCTCACAGCAATAGTGCTCTAATGTCTTGAAGCAAGGGGTGTCTTTCACTCAATTGCTGTGTAAACCTGTAAACTCCCCTCCACACACATGCATACATACACACACACATCCCATTTGTCTGGTCTGTACACCCCCCCCTGCATTTCCAGCCTTTGGCAGGGTATATTACAGAAGGTGAACAGGGGCTTAAGAGGCTCAGCTCCTGCATCCTGGTGCGGGCATAGCTGAGGAGCAAGTGTGAACTGCACAAGAGCTTCTGCGGGTTTTCACACGAAGAACATGTTGTCATGGAGACTATGGGGCATACAACAGGGGCCTGTGTTCACTGAAGCTGAGCCTCTGCTTATGATTTATAAACGGGAATTACAGGCTGTTGTACCTGTGGGGTTTAAAAACACTTTTAGCTTACTTTAGTGCCATGTGAAGTGCAGAAAGGGACTGAAAAATAAGGGCATAATCCCTTTGTAATTGTTATGAAGCTATTAAAGACTTAAGCTCCTGTTCTTGAATAACTGGGTCTCCTGTAATCTTCACACCCATAAGATGTGTTATTGCCACAACTGAACGAGAGTGCAGGAGTTAATATCATACACACACCCAGGGCATGGCACTGAGTGCTGCTGTGGGAGTGGAAGCAAGGCAAGGATTTCCTTGAATCACCAGAGAGCTTTCCCTAAAGAAAGTCCAAACCAAGCACAGGAGGGAGGGGGACAGCCATTGGTCTGAAATGAATGCTGGTGAAAAACCATGTCCCAGCCTCAGCAGGAAAGCAACAGCAGATGCAGCACCAAATCCCGCCTGGCTTTGGAAACAAGGGCAGAAGTTGACTTTGTAATGGCATTAAATCACTTTTTCCTGGGACCTCACTGTAGCTGTTTCCAGTTTGAAAAGGGTTCTCCAGGTAACAAACGCATGCTGATCCCTGGAGCATCTCATCCCATGGCTCATCTTGGTGAGCAGAGTGAAGGAGACACGGTGAAGGAGACAAGGGTGAATGCTGGGCTGCTCCACCTGCAAATCCCAGGGATTCTCCATAGAAATAAGAAGACTCGGACCTGTGTTGAAGAATCTGTGTTTTGAGTCTGCTCTCAGGTACCTAAACCTCAGTGACTGAGGAAATGTCAGTGTTTTCCCAGCTCTGAGCAAGCTGCTCCAGTGGAAGGTGTCCTGTCCATGGCAGGGGGTTGGAACTGGGTGAGCTTCGAGGTCCCTTCCAATCCAAACCATTCTCTGGTTCCATGATATGATAGCTCTCCAAAGTGCAGGGTACGAAGGAAAAAGCTTCAAAGAAGGAGGGCTGCGAACAAAATAGGCCAGGGTTCAGTTCCATGAGATGGGCATCCCCAGGCATTGATAGAAAGGTGACTCTTGGCAGACCGCTTGCTATAAACACGAGTCCATACATACGTGTGCATAGAAGCAGCAGCAAACTGCATTCCTGCATCCTCTGGCTATGTCATAGTTTAAGCCCAGACATAAATCAGACGCAGAGTTCTCTCCCTCACTCCCCTCCCTTTCTCCCCACTGCTCTCCTGGGGGGATGGGGAGGAGAATTGAAAGAATGTAACTCCCATGGGTTGAGATAAGAACAGTCCATAACTGAGGTATAACACAAACCACTGCTGCTGCCACCAATAATAATAATGACAAGAGAAATACAAGGGAAGAGAACACAACCGCTCACCACCTACCAACCGATACCCAGCCCGACCCAGCAGTGATCTCACCCTTCGGGGTAACTGCCCCCAGTTTATATAGTGGGCATGACGTGCTGTGGTATGGAATACCTCTTTGGTCAGTTTGGGTCAGGTGTCTCTGCTTCCTCCTGGCTTTCCCTCCTCCCTGGCAGAGCATGAGACTGAGAAAGTATTTGGTCAGAGTAAACGTTACTAAGCAGTAATTGAAAACATCAGTGTTATCAGCGCTGTTCCCAGGCTGATAGTCAAAACCACAGCACTGCACCAGTTACTAAGAAGGAGAAAAATGACTGCTGCTGCTGAACCCACGTCAGGCTAATAAAGGCCTTTGCCCAGAGGTAACAGCAGGAAGGACATTCAAACTGGGACTTTGAGCATCTCTGTCCTGTAGGACAGAGCAACTGAAGTCTGGGTGGGCTGTAGATCATTGTCCAGAGCTCTGACCAGTGGTGACTGAGGCTGTTTTTCATCCAATGTATTATCAGTGACCTCCAGCAAGTGCTTTGATTTCTCTCTGCTAAGGGCTCTCCATGTGTACAACGAACTTCCACTGCCATCAGGAGCCTTTCTGCTGGTAGCTCACAGGGTCTTCCCCCTGTCTCCCTTGTTGGACCTCTGTGACTGCTCCTGAGTTCCCTCCCATGC
Organism: Psilopsiagon aurifrons; assembly: GCA_025447955.1. Lineage (NCBI taxonomy): Eukaryota > Metazoa > Chordata > Aves > Psittaciformes > Psittacidae > Psilopsiagon > Psilopsiagon aurifrons. The sequence continues at coordinate 22,645 of JAOEHY010036060.1, forward strand.
AGTACACTTGGCTTCTATCATTGGAGAACAGAAGACATGCCTTTTAGAAGCCTCTGGCTTCCCAGCATTTGACTCTTCCAGAATTAGCCTCGAAGCAAATATGGCATTTTTGCAATCTATCTTTAGACAATTAGTAAATAGGAAAGAAAGGTGAAATTAATCAAATAAGTTGCCACTATTAAAAAAAAAGAAGCAAATAGAAAAAAATAAATAACTCAAACCCCAACAGTTGGTGCAAGTAACCACTGGCTAAAGTCAGTACTGCTCCAGCTTGGTGTATTTTTGGAGATGTGCTGGCCTGTCTGGACACAGCCATCTTCAGGGACTGCTTCTCTGTGTCCTGGGGAAGCTCTGCACAGGCTTCAAAGAAGATGAATAAGGCGCCATGAATTCTTCCAGGGCTGCAATCTGCTACAGAGCTTCACCCATTCTCTGGGAGAGCAAGAATGGAAGCCCTGAATGACATCTCTAATGGGTCCTGTTGTTGGTGTCTCATTTCTAGATTCAAGAAAGGCAATTGGATTCTGGAGTCTCTTGGAGTGATGGATAAATGACAAGCAATTTCACAAGCTAGAACGGAATTGATGTGAAAGCAAGAGGCTAATGGGATTATATGCTTGTCAGGAGTCTTTTTCCCTGCACTGTCAGGATTGTTCAGAGATACAGACTGCTCAGAGACAAGCCAGAGCTGCAGAGAAACCAGCTTTTCTCTTCCTTTCTCAGTGATGAGAGGGCCAACAGTGACAGTACCTCATGCCTGCCCAAGTCCTTATCCCCCAGGTTCAGCAAGGTACTTTCAGATCACCACTAGACCAATGGAAAGCATTGAGTTCCCCTCATCTCTATTAACACATTTACTCCCTCCCAGATCTGAGGGATACTGTTGGAAATAGTCAGTCAAGAAGACAGAGGAAGGCTTTTCATAGCAGTAAGCATGATGGGAGGAGGAGAAACTGAAGATATAAATTGAGATGAGATATCCAGAGAGGAAATAGCAAAAAATCCATGGGAATGCTGTGATTGAGTCTTCTCCTGTGCTTAGACAGTGGTGACTCTTAGTATTGTCACACTGGATTTATTCTAGTTTGACTAGATGAATTCAGCACCTGATTATCACTATCACTAACCCCATGATGTGGAAATGGAATCATAGAATCATAGAATAGTCAGGGTTGGAAAGGACCTTAAGATCATACAGTTCCATCCCCCTTGCCATGGGCAGGGACACTTCCCACTAAACCATGCCACCCAAGGCTCTGTTTAACCAGGCCTTGAACACCGCCAGCGATGGAGCATTCACAACTTCCCTGGGCAACCCATTCCAGTGCCTCACCACCCT
>JAOEHY010036061.1:0-11254 GCA_025447955.1 Psilopsiagon aurifrons
CCTACAGAGCCACTGTGTGCTGGGAGCCCCCCCGGCACCTCACTTGCTCACACAGCTGCTGTCCCCCACACCAGCACATCCCTGATCCTGTATCTCAGGGCTCCCTACTCTCCCCACACCACCTTCTTTGTACATCTTTCATGCCAGGACCATCATCCAGCACACAGAAAAGCACCCACAGGCATAGCAAAGAAGCTGGAGCCCCATTTTCCCATGACATCGTTCCTTGCCCACCCAGCCTTTACCTCCTCCAAGGAACAACCAGATGTGTAGGTCCCTCATGCACCCAGAAACCCCATCTTGCCCCAGCCCCAAGCATCACACTTTTTCTTAGCAGATCCCCATCTGAACATGGGCACCTCAAAGGTCCAAGGCACCAGAGGGGTAGCTGAACTCTGACTAACAGCCCTGGGCTTCAGCAGTGCCCAAACCACAAGGCAGTGCTGCCTTTCACCTCTCTTTAGCTGAGATGTTGCCTGCACATGAGCCACCTCTCCCTCCCCAGCCCTTGACTCCATCCCACCACCCTGAGCTGCGATGCTGGGATGCTGCCCTGCTCCGTGGTGCCCATGCTGAGAGCTGGACACCTCTCCCATGAGTCGAGCCAGCACCAGCATCCCGCATCCCTCTCCATGCCACTCCTGGAAGCTGGGGGGTGAGCAGAAGGTGGGGGCTGATCACACAGTATTTATTGTTCACAGTTTTACGAATGTACAAAACAAAAACCAAACCATTAAAGAGAAAAACCACCGAGTGGGAGTTGCTTCTGTCTGCTCTTTTCTGCTATCCAGGGAGCTCTGCCTGCTCTAGTGGGTACTGCAGCAGTCCCATAAAGCCAAGAGGATCCTAATTCCTCCTGCAGAATCTCTGCATACACACACAGCCTTTTCCTTTGGGAAGAAGCATCCAACTCCATGGGGCTGCAGCATCTGGGTCCTGCTGGAGGGAAGAGCAGAGGGGAGGGTGCGAGGTCAAATCCCACATCCCCTGTGCCACCCTGTCACCTGCCTGTGCACCCTGTCCCTGGGGTGCTGGTGGCACCTCTTCTCTGTCCTGACATGGACTGCCCAGGGCAGTCCCCTGCCCGGGGGACTCCTGCCTGTGGGCCACCAGGATGGGGCCTTCAGGAGGTGGCTGAGCTGGTGGTGCAATTCCAGCTGAAAAGATGGAAGCATTTACTTTTTCATTTAAATAATGGATGGGAGTTGAACTACCGGGTGGCTTATCCAGCCTGCAATCTGCACCCCCAGGGCCCTCAGCCCACTCCAGTGCAGGGCCCATTACACGGCTATTTGGTCACCCTAAAGGCATCTGATAGTGAGCCATTACCTGCCCTTTATGGCAGGCTCACCCGATAGACATCTTTCTTGGCCATGGTTGACCAAAGTCACCCTATTTGCATGTCCCCCCCACTTCCCTGCCAAGACAAGCCCCTTCCCATTGGCAGCTGGAGGATCCAGCCAAGTCCCTGCCCTGATGGGGCCAGCAGCCCCCCTTCTCCAAGGCTGGGGGGATGTGGGGTCACAGCAGGTCCCCAGCACAGCTCCTGGTCAATGGAGCTGCACAACTTTATGGGTGTCTAACCCCTGGTGGGCACAGCTGCTCCTGCTCAAGTATTCCTTGTCCCCTGGGTTCAGGAGCAAAGGAACGCTCAGGGATTGGGAGGGGGGCAAGTTTCCTACTAAACAAACCCTCAGGGAAGGCTTATCTTGGGTAAGGCAGTGGAAGGAACAATTTCAAGGTTCCTTGTTGCTCTCCCTGTCCCCTTGGCACAAGGACGTGGCCCCAGGGAAGCTGAGCACAGAGGACACTGAGGGTGGGTTTGCTGTTTTCCAGCCACATTGGTGTGGCTGTGAGCTTAGCTCCATGTACTGCTGGGGTCAACAGCAAGGGGAGACAGCACAAGGACAGCCCAGGCACCCTGGGACACAGGGATGGGGCCACAGGTTGTGGTGAAGGGTGCCATGTCAGGCTGCTTCTCATGAGCAGGGCAGCCCCAAGCATGAGGTAGGAGCATCCCAGAAACCCCATAAAAATGCTGTGTCTCCCAGTTTCCCTGGCTTGGCGGCAAAATGCCAGTAGCAAGTTTTGGGGATGGATCCTGCGCTGGAACAGGACAGTTGCTGCAGAGCCACAGCCCCTGGGCAGCAGAGAGGCATTGCCTCCTCCATTGCACCCCAGCCAGGCAGAGGAAACCATGGTCCCAAGGGATGGAGCTGCAAACACCCTTGATTTGCCCACAAGTAAAAGATGGGATAGACCCAATCCCATGCTGAGGGGAAGAGGGCGCTGCCATGAGCTGGCAGGGTGCTCACTATGGCACCAAGAGATGGGGACATATTTGATGCCAGGGCAAGTTAAATCCTTGCATGCTCCAGTCTGCGTGGGGGACATCCAGGTGACTTGGGATCAAACGAACTTGGAGGCCATAGCTGAAATCATGGAATCAATCAGGTTGGAAAAGACCTTTAAGATCATCAAGTCCAACCGTTCCCCAGCATTACCAAGGCCACCACTAAACCATGTCACTGAGGGTCTCATCTACACGGTTTACAAACACTTCCAGGGTTGGTGACTCCACCACTGCCCTTGGCACCCTGTTCCAATGCCTGACAACCCTTTTGGTGAAGGAATTGTCCCTAATATAGAGTGTAAACCTCCCCTGGTGCAGCTTGAAGCAGTTTCTTTCCTCTTGTCCTAAATGACTTGGGGAATGCAAGTGCTGATGTGCCCTGTCTGTGTGTCATGCCTATCCATCTGTGTCGGTGCATCCCCAAGCCACCTGCGGCAGGGCCAGGGAGCCAGGCACTCACTCGTAACATGGAGCTACCATGTGGAACCAGCTGGGGACCAGAAGTGGTTCCTGCCCAGCACAACCAGTTTTCTCTTACCCCAACGTGGGTAGGCCAGAGCTGGGAGCAGTGGAAAGTTACCAAAGTTGGATTAAAGAAGGGCCAAGGTCGGCCAGGAGATTCCTGAGCAGACGTGTGAAGCTGCAAAGGGAGCCTGGAGCAGAGTTGCCCTGTCTCAGGCAGGGGGAAGGCAATGAACTGGCTTTGCAGCGCCCTCTTTAACTGCAATCCGGGAGTAGGCAGAGGTACCAGGCTGGAGCTGGGAACACAAACTGGGAATTGCCCCCAAAAGGTCCCCATCATCCCAGGGAGAGCACAGGATGGCAGCTCCAGAACTGGTCAGGCAGTGTTGTGTCCTCCGTGTATTCTCCATCCCCTCATGGTGTGCAGCCAGAGTGGGTGAGCATGGAAGAGCAGCGATCCCATCTCCTCAGCTTTGAGTGAGGAAAACAGAGTACAAAAACCCTACACAACTTCCCTGCTGCGTTTTCCTCCTCTCTATCTGTTACTGCAATTGGAAGTTTCCTTTCCCTGCTCTTGGATGCATCCAAATGGATTGTTTCCCTGGGTATTTGCCCTGGGCAGAACCATTCTGGCTTTGGAATTGGATCAAAGACCCACAGAGGGAAGCACTGAGGGTTTAAGTACTTAAAAGAGCTGTGGCTGGTGAGAACAGAGCTCTGGCTCTCACGCAGGTTGATGCTCCACGAAGGCAGACATGCGGAGCAGGGAGAAGGTTTCCCTCAGGCACCACAGGCTGAGGATGCTGTTTGCTGAGTCCTGCCTGGAGGGTGGGTGCAAGTGGGCTTCACTTGCTGGTGACAAGGCAGTGTGGGAGGCACCAGGGCTGGGTGCTCCCCACTGCTGCACCCTTCAGTGCAGGGGAAGATGCTGAGGGGCAAAGGGTTGGGAGGGAAGGAGGAGATGTTCCTGCAAGACAGAAGCTGCCTGAAGAGCCAGGAGCACTGCACACCCAGGTGTGGTGCCTGGGCAGCCCTGGCTCCCCCATCCCAGGCAGCAGCCGCTGCAAATCCAAAACACCCTCATCATTGTCCCAGATCTATGGCTCCAGAGGCTTAAACCCCCAGAACCACTGTTATTTCCTCCCTTATTTCAGGTTTGGAGTACCCAAAGATGTCAATAGTTCGTGGTTTGGGTGGGAAGGGGGAGCAGAAAAGGCAGCTGCTTCCTTAATAGTGCCCACCAGCCTGTGGCACCAGCCTGCAAAATTCCCCACCAAGAGCTGGAGCAACCCTTCCTGGAAGATCAAATGGCCCAGTACAGTTCATAAGAGAATGTTTACAGCACAAAGATCTGCTCCAGCAATACCTGTTACTGGATAATACCCCTTTGCTGGGGTTCAGCAGTGCCCTTGGACCTCCAGGGCCCTCCCCACCAGGCTGAGCATGAGGCTGTGTATGCAGAAAGCTTCTGTTCATCTCTCATGTCCTATATGGCCTTGCGATGTTCTCCTGTGCCAGTACATGTGGACCCTTCACTTTTCTCCCTGGAACCAGTGTGGAAAGGCTGCAGGAGGCAGGCCAGGGTGGGATGGAGGGAGCCAGCTGGTGGGACCACTGCCATGGCCCTGGGGACAGGCTGGTGCGTGGTACGGGTGGGGAGAGGGGTGGCAATGGGGACACTGCCACCAGGGCTGGCCGGGGCTCATCCATGGGAATGCTCCAGGCAGGAAAGCAGATCCATGCCAGTGCCCTGCTGTGCTTCACAGCTTTTAGCCTTTTCAATCCTGCTTAACGGGGAGCTTGATGTCTCAAAGAGGATTAACTTCCCAATCCTCTTGTGAGCCTTGTGGGAGTGGGAGGCTGTCGAGCAGGAACGGAGCAAGGAAGAAGCCGAGGCATCAGCTCAGTCCTTATCAAACCCTAGAGAACCTTCTCCATAGAATCACAGAATTCCAGGCTGGTTTGGGTTGCAAGGAACCTTACAGCTCATCCAGCTCCACCCCCTGCCATGGGCAGGGACACCTGCCACTGGATCAGGGTGCTTCAAGCCCTGTCCAGCCTGGCCTTGGGGTTAGCTCCATGGGCTAGCTAACTGGCAGCAGGGGTTCTGGGGTGCCCATGATCCCCTACAGGACAGTGCCAGGGCAGTTCTGGGGACAAGAGTAGTTAAAACTTTCCTTCCTGAAGGGATTTCTGTGATGCCAGAAAAAGAGCTGAAACCTTGCTCTCACTGGCGTGTAACCGGGCTTAGGAAGCCCCAGTCCCAGTCTGCGTATCGGGATCAGGCTCTGAAAGCACTGTTCCCCAGTGTCCCCCCAAGCCCTGTGTGTCCCCAGCTGGGCAGTGCTGGCACTTTAGGGACAGTGGGGGAGTGCAGAGGGGATGGGGGATCGGCTTGGGCTGGAGATCATGTTCCTGTGGATGGCTGAGCAGCAGACCCTCTGGCTTCCTGGCTTCCCACCAACAGCTCGCACAGTCCTGGGACACTGCTTCTTGTCGCACAGACACACACATACACACACACAGACACACACAGACACAGACACACACACAGAGTTCGTTGCAATTTGGTAATTAGTGACAATCATCCCCCGGTGCTCGGACAGACGGAGCCGCCTGGTGTCTGCTCAACGACATGACAAGCAGGTGGCCAGCCAGACGGACATGAGACCGTCGGACACTAGCCAGCTAGACACCCCACAGCAGGACACCCAACAGTCGGGCACCCAGCCGTGGGACACCCACCTGCCACCCTGCTTAATCCCCATGGCCACCCACTTCTGCTCCCAGCAAACAATCAGAGCCCTCGGCAAAATCTCCCCATGCTGACAGCAATCCAGAGCCCTGGATCCAGTGTCCAGCTTGGAGCTGGAAGGTTTCATGCTATGACCGCTAACACTCCACTGAGCACTGTGGCCATCTGCGTCACCCTGACCCTCTCTCCAGCCATGGAGGTGTGCTCTAGACAGGGAAACATTCTCCATGAATGGGGTTGGGTTGATTCCCACAAGTCTGTGACTCGGTAGCAATGGCATCAGCTTGCCCCATGGGATGTCACACAGGCTGCCTGCACACATGCACAGTGCCAGGAGGGTGCTGTGTCTGTCTCAGCAGAGACACAGGGTCTTGTAGACCCTCAAGCAAGAGCTGGTGTCTCTGGGCCAGGGGAGGAAAAGCCATGAGGGGAGAAGTTCACCACTACTGCCTACAAGTAACATGCTCCAGGAAAGCCTGAACTGGACTCAAACGCTTTTCCCCTTAGTTCACCTCCATGCCCTTATCCTTGAACCCTGCAGCTCCAGGCGCTGGCATGGGCATGGGCTGTGCCTGGGCCATGCCATGACACAGGCATTTCCTGAGGACCGGGGATGGCTTTCAAACAGGTTGTGACAGAGCCATGGTCCTGGAAAGGTGAACGGGAGCCTCAGGGCCAGGCTGTGTTTATTTATCCTGGTGATGGAGTACACAACAGCGAAACAAAAGGTCAGAGCCTGTTGCCCTGGGAGATGGTTTTTGAAGCTGCCTGGTCCTGCTGGGGCTGGGGTGGAGCGGCCCCGTGCTTGTCACGTCAAGGTGATTTTGTCAGTTTGGCTGGTAATGGGTCTGGAGAAGCCTGCCAGACGCTATGAGCTTTGGGGATACACTGATCTAGGACCAGGAGAGCTGTAAACACACCGAGAGAGGAGCACCCAGCCCTGGGGCTTCAGAGGCAGATCCCACCCCTGCAGACAGCCAGATCTCAACTTGCTTCCTTCATCCAAAGGGCCAGGCACACACAGCCCCTCCAAGCACCCCAGTAGGTGGGCCGTGTCTGATCCAAACTTCATTTACCTTTGGCCCATCTGAGTAATGAACAGATGCAAAGTGTTTCACACCTTGGCCAGGTTTAAGGTGTTGCTTTGAGCTTGCTGTGAGCAAGGATGGATTGAGCACTGTCAGCAGACACTGCCAGGGAGGGAGGGCAGCATCTGACCAGCCCCATGCAGGCTAGTCCTGGATGACTTTGCTTTTACTCCTCTTTCCTTGAGCTGAACTGATAAACACCACCATCAACTCCAAACATGGCCTTGCCCAGCTTGGGAGCCAGGGTTGAGCTGTGTGTAGATGAAGAGAAGGCTGTGCTCAGGAGCCCCAGCTGATCTGCCTCTTCTAGAGCTTCCTCTAGAGCTTCTCCATTGCTGGCATGCAAAGCCTCACAAGGCAAAAAAGTACTGGTCTCTTCTTTGCAAGTGGGGAGACTGAGGCACGCAACCAGGCTGGCAGCACACAGGGAGGCAGCCAAGAAGTAAGACAAGGCAGGAGCCCTGAATCGAGGTGTGAGTATCCCTGTCCTAAACCAAGAGTGTTTCACGCTAAGGGTGAGGTGCAGCAAGTCAGCCCTTTTGCCTCTATGTAAAAGCCCCAACTCTCCCTGCAGATGGGTGCCTGGGGGCTTCTCCTCCCTCTGGCAGGAGCAGGTAGGTGGGAGATGGACAGATCCTGGGGGAGAGGCACTTTCCTTCTGGGCAAGAGACCAGCAGGGAATAAAACCTGCACAGATCAGCCCTTGTCTCACTGCTTCTGGTTGTCAGCACAAGGAGCTTTTGTGTTTACCCAGACTCAAGGGCAATCGTCCGTCACTAACAACACAATATCCCTCAGCCTTGAGCCCAGTGGGGAGCAGGACGGAGCTGGTGGGAGGACAAGCAGCATCCAGGACATCAGGACAGAGAGGTACAGACCTGTTGAGCTGGGCTCATGGTCATGCGTGTGGTCATTGGCCTGAGCTGCGTTGGGAACAGCATCAAGGCCCTCTTTCTGGGGTTAGACCCATGAATTTGGGGTCAGGTTTAGCTCAGGACACACCATCACAGGACTGAAGGCAGCTTTGGGTGCCCTGCGCTCAGGAAGCAGGAGGTGGACACTCCTCCTGTTTGGCATGTTAGCTCCCTTGCGGTGACTCAGTTTCCCCATCTGTAAAATCCAGTCTTGCATTTTGAACTCTGTCCAGCGGTCATGGGGGTGGTGGAGGGTCCCACTGCTGGTGACACAAAGCACAATCACTTTGGGGAAGGAGGAAGAAAAGCTGTTCCCTGGCCCTGAAAGCAGCAGAATTGGATTTCCTCTTCAGTCACACTCATCCCCATCATCACATATTTGTGTTTGATAGCTCGGCAAGTATTCAGGGGATGATTTTTAGCAATGGTGACAATTTGCAGTATGCCTCAGCCTAGCTTCCTTGGGCTGAGGCTTGAGAAGCGTTACTTCTGCAGGCAGCACATGGTACTAGGCAATCATGGGACACAGGGTGATAGAGGTGGAACAGTGGCAAACAACTCAGAACAGCCAAGTGCGTCCACTGCAATATTAATTATAATCACATTTAAAGCAAAGGTAACTTCTGCCTCTCCAGGAACTTTAAAGAGGACACATTTCTGTTAACATTTCTCTTACCAGTTCCAGCCAGCCCTGGAAAGCACACAGCAGAGCCAGGCTATCATCTCGACATTCTGGAGGACATTCCTTATGGCTTTAAAACAGAGGGAGAGTGGGCAAAAGAGAAATTGTGGTTCCCATGGTGGCTCTCACATCTAAAACCACTGTGTAGGTTGACTGTGTCCTTCAGAACAGCACCTCCCTTCTTCCTGACAGGTTGTTGGCTTTCTCAGGAATAAGTTTAGTTGGATGGGGAGGGACTGCCCTTACAAAGGCACATGCTGGGCAAGTGTCACATCTAACCCACACAGGGTGGAGGCATCCTCATTGTCTAAAGTGTTAGCATGGACAGAGCATGGATTGCAGAGATAAGGCTTGCAGGGTTAAGAAGTGTTAAAGACCTGAGAGAAGCCACTAATCTCAGAAACTAGAGAGGTGGGGATCCCATTCAGTGTGCTCACACAGGGCTCTCCTTTATACATAAATTCTCAAGCCAGACCTAGCACCAGCCAAGCTGTCCTTGAAGCCAATGGACCTTTCTGGCTGGTTCTTCCAGCTGCAGATCCAGCTTGCTGGCTGTTTGTCAGTTTTGTGCCATGGTCCCTGTTTGTCTTTATATCCTGAGCACATCATTAGCTATTAGGGCTAGGATCTGGTCTCTGTCACATCGAAGAGAATCCAGCCTAGCACCAACATCTTGACCTTGTGTAGACAGCAGGCACCTGAGCTCAGAGCATATCCCCAGAGATGGCAGCAGGCAAGATGGCAGCAGTTAACAGTCCTACTGCTTCCCCCAAAATAGGGATTTGTCATGGACGACACTCTGGAGACCAGCCAGCAAAAGGAGAAGCTTCTGAAAACCATCTACACCCTGCAGCTGAAGTCAAGCACCACACTGCAGGCAGCCAGCCCGCTGCTGAGCAACCAGATTGGCATGGGCATGGTGACACAGCACCACGTCCACCAGCTGGTGGATAAGGCCAAAAGCCTGTGTGGAGATTTGGACAACATTAAGAACCTCCTCCACTATTGCCAAGATAACCTGGTTCAGAAGATCCCCAACCCGACTGGCAGTCGCTATGGAGGAGTATGTGGAATCCACTGCTCCTTGGATGGCTCTATCTATGTGACAGCTGAGAGTGCTCCCTGGGTCCATGTTCTCAGCAGCACAGGCCAAACACTGCAGTCCCTGCCTTGCCAACAAATGGGAAGGGAAAGTGGCACTTTCTTGCCAGAAGATGTGACTGTGACTCGGACAGGAAGGGTGGCTGTGGCTGACATGGTGAATGGAGCCGTCCAGGTCTTCAGCTCTCACACCAGCCGCTCCAAGGGGGAATGGATAAAGATCAGAAAGGTTGGTTCCCCCAGGGGTATTGCAGTAGACTCCATGGGCAGGATCTTGGTAGCAGACTATGCACAAGGTCAAGTCCGCAGCTTTGCTCTGGACCATGCCTTCAAGATGCTCAACATCCACTTGGTGTCCAATCTGCAGGGACCTCGCTATGTCAGTCCAGCACCCAGCGGAGGCTTCGTGGTCAGCGAGGAGTGTGGAGATGTCAAGGTCTTCAGCAGCAGCTGCAAGCTCCTCTTCTCCCTCAGCAGCAAATATGGACACCGGTTTGGTAACCCAGCTGGAGTCTGCGTTGATGTGGCTGGCAGCATCCTAGTGGCAGATGAGCAGCTCCGGACAGTCCACTTGTTCCCAGAACACGGAGCTCCTGTCTGCCTGGTGTCCACAAGGCTGCGGAGGCCGGCTGGTGTGGCTTGCTCTTCCTCTGGTCACCTCCTCGTGGCAGATACAGGGGAGAACTGTGTCAAAGTCTTTAAGTACTGTGTGAGGCCCCTGTACAGGCCCACCAACCCTATGGCACCATGTGGTGACCCCATTCTAACACCCAGATGCTGAGCTTTAGATCTGCTCTTGGGCAGTGAGTGAGTGGGTCCACTGCTCCCACAGCTGGGCATTATCCCAGTTCTTACAGAATCATAGAATGGTTTGGGTTGGAAGGGACCTTCAAAGCTCATCTAGTCCAACTCCCTGCAATGAGTAAGGACATCTCAACCAGACCAGATTACCCAGAACCACATCCAGCCTGGCCTTCAATGTCTCCAGGGACAGTGCATCTACTTGACTGCCTGATCGCCCTCCAGCTTCTCCAGATGACAGAAGCAAGGACTAGACCAGCTGAATGTCTTGGACCCACCAGCATACCTTGTGGAGGAGTTGAGCAGGACTCATAATTGGCCAGGCGTTGATGCCTTGGCAAACTTGTTAGCACCATGCCCTTGTGTGGTTTTGCAAAGCTAATATAACTGTTTCCTTTCCCTGCACACTGTTTTTATATGGCCATGATTCCACCTTCCTGATGCCAGAGTATGAGTGGAGGTGTAATGTCAGGCTGGAGTTGGCACCCACGGTCTATCGGGCACACCAGGTTTTCAGCAGACTTCAGAAGGGTAAGATGAAGGTAACTCATTCTGTGCTGCATTCCTGACCTCTACAGGGAAGCAACGACTTCTACATAGAGTAAACTGGATTTGGGCATGAAGGACTGCTCACACCAATCCAGGTCCTGGGGTCCTGTTCTGCCCTTGGAGGAAGGTTCAGGGAGCCTTTATCAGCAGGGGCCAGGGGCACTGGGGCAGGGTGTGGTGATGGAGGGAAGGGCGTTTTCCTCATCCCTTCTCCAGCCCTTGACACGCACATGGTGCTGCACAAGGCCACAGGCTTTACCTGTGCCTGAGACCAGGGTCCAGTCACCACCATGAATCCCATGAAGGACACCTTCTCCTACCTGTCCCTGGAATAAAAGAAGACATTGTCTGGCACTAAGGACAACAGACACGCTGTGGTACCCTCCCAGGCCTTCCCTATGCAGAGCAAGCCCAGCAGCAAGGGAGGGTATCTCTGGTTTGCAGAACAGGGGTAAGCCTGTCCCATCAGGTACTGAGGCGCTGGCACAGGGTGCCCAGAGAAGCTGTGGCTGCCCCATCCCTGGCAGTGTTCAAGCCCAGGTTGGATGG
>JAOEHY010036062.1:0-28600 GCA_025447955.1 Psilopsiagon aurifrons
GCCGCTGCCGCCGCCGCCGCGGCCTCATCCGGTACCGGGGGGAGCGGACGGGGACCGGAGGGGTAATGAGAAAAGGGGGGGGGGTCCCGTCCGGGGCCCCCCACTCATGACCGCCTCCCCCCCCGCCGCCCTCGCTCCGCCGCCTGCCTGGCTCTTTGTTTCCTGCCGCGGGCCGGACGGGAGAGCAGCTCCCCCCCGCCTCCTCCTCACACTCATTGAAAGCAAACAAGCGTCATGGCGGCGCTAGCGGCGGCTGCGGGCGGGCGGACCGGCCCTCCTCCCTCTCCCTCCTCCTCTTTCTCTCCCTCCGCCCCGCCTGCCCAGGCCCCCGCGCTCCGCGCACGCTCCGCGGTTGCGGTGGGGAGCGCAGCGCTGGAGGGGAGCGGGAGGCTCGGGCGGGCGTGGGGACGGGCGCGCCGGGAGGTGCAGGGAGACCATAGGGGGATGAAGGCTTTGGGGGAGGCAATGGGAGAGGGGTTTAGGGGTACCTCAAGGTGCGGGGGGGGGGGAGTAGGAAAGTGGGTGCAGGCAACGCGCCAGCATCGTCAAACACGGAACTGGTGTGAGCGGTGTATCGCAGGGAAACGGTTTCTTGCAGGAGAAGCCTGGGTAAAATAGTCATTTGTTTGAAAAAGAACTTCAGATTCTCCTGCGGAAGGCTGGATCAGAAAGGCGAACTTGAAGTGGGTGTGCTCAGGGAAAACGCCGAAAGTGTGATATTAATGCTTCATAGGAAAGAGGATCTCTTACCTGTTTGTGGCTTTAATATGACATTTGTAGAACTGTGTTGACCGTGAAATGGCCACCAAAATTGCCATGAGCACCTCTGTGAAGCTCAGGTTATGGCTCACATCATCTCCCTTGAACCGATAAATGGATGCGTACCAAGATACTTGGAAAAATAAAGGAAGTTCCTGTTATCACCGCACCCGTACAGCAATACTTTACAGTAAGATGATGGATGCTATGTGACAGGGTGGTGAAGCGCCATCCGTCGTGTAGCACTGGCCAGAATCATTATTAGTGGCTTCCAAATGAAGGATTCCTCTGATTTTCAAAGAGTTAAAATGTTGTAGCAGCAAGTGTGTGCTTGATTATCACCACCTCATTGAAAGGAATAATACAGACATTGTCTCAGATACACAACCCTATTTCTGAACTGGAAAAGCTAAGTAAGAATTGAGGCCTCATCTGTTTAGGTGTGACTGGATATATAGCTGGAAATAAATGGCACTCATGCTCCCTTTTAACATGATAATGTGATGGATGCCCCATCCCTGGTGGTGTTCAAGGCCAGCTTGGAGGGGGCTTTGAGCAGCCTCATCTAGTGGAAGGTGTCCCTGCCTATGGCAGGGGTTTGGACCTAAATGGTCTTTAAGGTTTCTTCCAAGCCAGAGCAGCCTGTGATTTGAAAAGGAGGGTGGTACCTGGTCATACTTCTGAGGAACATCACCAACCACCATAAAGAGCAGTGCTCTGAAAAAGATAACCCTGGCACACACCGTGCCAAACCCAACTGCAAAATGTGCTCTGTCAGAAGGTTGAGCCCTTTGGCACTTTGTTGGAAATAATTCTGCTATACTTCAGATTTCTGCTCAACCTTGTCATATCACACGTCTGAAATGCTCTTGGATGATAAACTATCCCCTCGCCGCATGGCACAGTCCTGCACTACAGATATCTGAGCTAGCTTCGTTATGGGATGCGGCATGGCTCTGGCAGAAGCACCGTATCTGCTTCCCAGGCTTGGCTGGCTCTGCAGGGCTGACAGTCATTCAGAACTAACTCGAGTAGCTCTACATGTCATGCTCCTGCGCTGCGTGTCTTTTCTTTCCGATAACCAGCTGTCCCGCACATTCTTCAGTTAATACTTTCTAGGTCAGATATGGCCTCAGTAGACTCTATCGTTTTGCCCAGAGCTAATTCTCCAAAAGCAGTAGGAAAGTCTTTGAATACGTTGCAGGATTTTCCAGGAATTGCTGCTCAGCAAAGAAAATTCAGCTGATCATTTTTCTTGATGTCTTGAAAAATGCTTGCAGGGAAAATTCATTCCTTAGGGATGGATGGTGGGGTAATATTACAGTAGACTTGGAAGGGTGTACTGACGAGGGCCTGCAAGTGGAGAGCAAATGACAGAAAATACCAAATAACTGAGATAAGCAAGAAGGAGCATTAGAGAAAATGATTTTAAAGCAATTAAAACATAATTCTGTGTTATTGCCCATTATATAGACTAACAGGAGATCGCAGCAATTTGGCAGATTTCAAGTTAATTAACTTCATGATAACTTCACAGGTTATTTCTAAAGAAACCAGCAATATTTGAAGAGTCTGAAGGTACAGCTTTTTGTGTCAACAGTTTCCTTTGAGCTGCCAGCTTGCCTGTGTGGTTGGAGACAACAGAGCAAAGCAAAAACAGGTATGTGGGGGTTTTATTTAGCAACTGTTACGCTCCACTGCATTTCCTGTGCAGAAGTGCTGCTGCTCATCTGTACGTATGATTAACTTTTGCTCCCTGAAAGTGTTATCAGACCTGTAACTAGGCAAACAGCCGAGCAGATGGCCATTGCCAGTATCAGTGTTTCTGGTCTGGGTGCTTAATGAGATCTGAGAGTGTAACATGAGCCTCTTTCATTTTGTCGGTCTCGCATGGCAGATATACTTGGTGCAAGTGCTCTTGTTGCTCAAGGTCACAGATTCATCAATCAAAAGAAGAGCCCTTCCCATTAATTTTTTACCTTCCTGTGACCGTTTCCATACATTTCAGGAGCCGCTGTGTTATGTGGAGTGCCATTATCTCAAATTCGGGACAGTACTGCTCTTACAGACAATCAGATCGGAGCAGAAATTAATTCACTTCTTAAAACACAGTGATAAATTTACCATACTCTGAGTGTAAGCTTTCATTCATTAACCCTAAAACCTTTTAGTGCTGTGGAATAAAGCTTCGGTTGGGCCAAATGTTGATTTTGACACACAACCCTATGTCCCACAGAATGACAACCCTCCTGGCCTTACACATGGAGACAGAGTATTTGCTGTGAGTGGTTAAAACCTCTTAGCACCCTTGTGTCTCCCGTCCATGCATACATCCAAGGCAGGAGCTGCAAGTTGCCTTAGAGGGCTTGAGGAGGGCTACTTGGTCCACCTTATGAATGCTGACAGCTGTTTTGAGGTCCTGTTGCCACCATGCACTGACAGAGGGATGTGAAACCTGTGGTAAAGAGTTGTCTTTGTGGCTGAGCTATGGTACATTTTGCCTTGTTTAAATTGCCAAATTTGGTGAAGGTGCACTCTTGAAACACCTACATAAGATTGTGCAGTAGAGGCTTGTTTGACTTCTAAGTTCTTTGTGGTAAAAGATGTAGTCTTCATCCTGCATGGCTCATACATAGTGGGCGAGCTGAAGAGATATCACCCATCCTAAGAGAGAGTAGGTACAGAGCTGTCATGGCTTGTGGAGGCTCTCATGTCTGGGGTTACAGAAGAGGTGAGCAAGGCAAGGCCCAGCCCTCTCTGCTCCCTCTGGAAATGTGGAAAGCCCAATGTAAAGAGAGGCGAGGAAAGAAGCAGGGGAGGAGAGCAGTTATAGCAAAGCAGGAGAGATAATATGGAAGAAAGAAAGGAATAACTGATAGGAATAGAGTCATCCCAGTAGGAGGGCAGAGCTAAACTAAGGTCTACGTGTTCAATATATCTAGGTAGAGAGTCAGGATCTCAACTGCAGGGTAACTTCCACAGCTACTGTGAGCAGTGGGATCACTGCTCTGAACATGGGATATTCTTACAATGACAGGTATGCTTGAAAAATGAGGGCTTGGAGCACTCATATTGGAACACTCATATTGCACATCTGAAATCATTGCATGCTTAATGATTTCAGCCTTAAGTTTTATGGCCCGTTCTCCATCGACTGAGTGAATGTAAGAGCATCTTCTGTCACAGTTAGATAGTAACGATAAATCTTTGATGTTTATTGAGCATTAAAACTACAGTGAAAGCCCCATCAAAAAGCATTGAGGCAATTAATATTCCTGCTTTCCTCTGCATGGAATGGAGTTCAGTGGTTTCCAGAAGACTTGCATGCAAAAAGATAATTGAAAACTCCCCCTGTGCATATCCACAACAGAGCCGAATTAAGGAATTTTAATCCTGGGATGGCACAATTTGTAGGTAAGGGCTTTCCAGCCTTAGTGTTAACTTTAATACGCATTGTTACACAAAAATGGTTTAAGTACTTAAAAAGAAGTTGAATATGATCAAAAGCTTTCTTTCTGGAAATATTTGCATTCAGCATGGAGACTTCCATAGTGAGAGAAGAATTTCTGACTCCTTTTTGCCAGTTCCGGATACTACTGTTCAACTGTGCCACCCCCTGAGGTGCTTGTGTGCCATGTTTAAATGGCTGTTAAAATTATTTAGATATTTGATCTGTTATCAGGAGGGTAACAGTTTAAAATATGTGCTGAATCCTGTTCTCTACCTGAAGCTTGCAGGTCTATAGGGCATTTAGTCATTAACGTATGTGCATTTGTGCTATACTGTAGTAGTGAAGTAACAGATCTAAGAAGACCATTATTCTTACTTGTCCTAATCAAATATTAACATCTGAACATTACTAAGAAGCTGGACTCATGAATGGTGATGTGGTTTTCCTCACTGTTATTCTTTAGTCTGATTCTTACACATTTTTATCTCTAGAATCACCTCTCCAACTCTTGGTGACCTTTCTCCCAGAAGATGACCATCTTTTCATATTAAAACTGAGTTAATGATATGCAAGAAAGAGGTACGACCTGCATGCATTCGTTACATGGGCAGAGCCCTTGGTTGCATTCAAAGCACTGCAAAAGGAGCTTACAAAGCTTTGCCTTTCATGGCACGAGCTTTTATGCATGTGAGTGAATAGTAAAAATTGCTATGAAATACTTGAATGCCCAGTTATGGAGATACAACTGAGAGGATAAATGCCAAATAATGGCATTATTGATGTAAGATGGAAGGATTCACATTAGTGGAAAGCCAGCTGCTGAAACTACCCATCCATCTTTTTGGTCCTTTCTAAAGTGTCCTTTTCTTTTTGTACCCGTTTTGGCGGGTTTTTTTCCCTTTTTCTGTCAGCATCTTATTTCGCTGTCTTTATTCAGTCTTGCTTTCTATGCTTTTCTCCAGCAACAGAAACATATTTACTTGCAAGCTGATCCCATCTGTGCTCCTGTGTTGTAAAGCTTTCCCCTGCCGTGGCACTGCATGTCTGATTTAGTTTGGTACAACTGCTCGGAAGCTTTAGCCTTCAGGAGTGCCAGGATTCCACACTGTGGATCAGACAGGCAAAGTACTGTCACTTGGACATGGCTTTAATAAAAAGAGGGTGTGTGTTTTTTCTTGTGGAAGAACATGCGGTGCCACTATAATTATTTGATGCCTGATCGTTCAGTGACATGGAAGACTGCTGAACTTTTAACTTAGTTGGGTTTTCTCATGCTTGCACTGTTTCCTGCTCATGAACCAGGATATATGGGTACTATAACTCAAATATACACTAAGCTGTCCCCGCTGCAGTCTTATACCTTGCAAATTAAGTAGGATCAGGACTCAAAAGAGATAATGAAGGAGACCTATGTCCTGGAGGACATTACCTTGAATTACAAAGTGATGATTTCTCTCCTAATAAAAAAAGAGCAAATGCTCCAGTGTGACACCAGGGAACTCTTCAGTTTATAAAGGTACTGTCTTTCAGGAAATACATATGTTAATCCAGCTGTCATGCATAAATTCTCATTTGAGGCCTGATCTAATTCCCATTGAAGAAGAGATGGACTCAATCTACTTAAATTTCTCCATGCAGTTTCACGGCTTTCCACTATCTTCATCTGTTGTATCACATTACTGTGTGTGGGTAGAGTTGCCACATTCCACCCATGACACAACTGTTTCAGTGGCAAGTGAAGTGATATGTGCATATGGTATATGCAGTCTTTACACAAACCGTATGCTTTCAGACAGCTATCTATGCAACTGGGAGAAGTTATGGGGGCTTTTTGACTATAAAGTCCATTTGCTATGTTATTAGAAGATGTTGCAAACTTTGTTTATCATTTCCTTGACCTTACTTTTTATATCTGAAAGATGGAATGAGTGATTTATTTTGTACTTTTTGTAAATGAGTAACTCAGTTTAATAACTTTGAATAACAATAAAATGGTTGCATGAAGATTTTAGAATCAGTCTCTTCAATTTTCTTATTTCTTGCATCAAACCTTAGGCCCAAATTTACTTACAGAACAGTGACTTCATGCAATTTCCAATTCCTTTTGGTACCCGTTATACATTTCCATTATGTTAAATGTCCTCATTGCTGAATGAATATTCATCTGGAGAGTTTTGGCTGAGTACAGTCTCTAATGGGGAAATAAAACCTCCACTGAATTTATAAAGTACACTTTAATCATGAGGCTATTATAGGCACTAATATTATTTTTTTCCATTTGTAGTTACAAAATGTACAGAATGACTGGATAAATTAAGTTAAGTGTGGATGTTTCTGTATTATCTGCATGGACAAAATACTTTCCTTAGGACGTAAGGTTTGCAGAGGGAGGACACAACAAAATATTGGGTGAAACCCCAGCACAGCAAAAATGATTAAATACTGAATCTCTGCAGCTTCTCATGGAGCTGCATCTTAGATCACTTCTGTTCTGCAGAGCTGGTTCCATTGCTCTGGGAGTAGGATTCACCTAAATAAGTACAGGGAAATACGCGTGTGAGCTGCTTGCCATGAGCTGCCCCTAGAGTTAGTGGAGGCTGCAAGTACACATCTTTGGGGCTGTAATTCCTTTTTGAGGCTTTGAAGGCAGGCGTTGGAACTGAGACTATGAAACTGGAAGAGGTTTGTTTCTGAGTGCCAGGAGACCTCAGTGGGCTGAACAAATGCAGGGTATTCACTGCTGCAAAGGAGAGAGGGTGCCTCAGTGTCTAGAGCTGCGCTGGCTAAAAGGCTGCACCACAGAATGGCATTTGCTCAGAGAAAGATAGAAATCCTTGCCTGCTTCCCAGGTGACCACTGCAGGTGACAGGGAGAAAACTTGTCCAACGTTTACTGCTGGTGGTTGGTGTGGTGCATTAAGGGGTTTTCCACTCCTTCCAAAATATGAGGCACTTAAAATAAATGCCTTCAACGCCAGGATGAATGAGCCACCGAGCTGACCTGCTGTTGTTTTCTCTGGGTCCAGAACTGTTGGGCTGCAAGCTCGAGAAAAAAAGAACAAAGTTGGAGGACAAAATTCAAAATCTTTGAGCCTAATGGAGCAGCCCCAGGCTAAATCACGTTTCCAAAAGTGTGGCTCTCAATATCAAGCCTACTCCTGAGGAGCTGGCAAATGTTCAACAAGCACAACGCTGAGACAACTGGCAGCTTGAGTCATTTTTGCATGTGATTGTTGAATGTGACAGATTGAGAATAGCAAGGAGTACAAGTTCATGCTAAGAGAGTGAAGTAACCCAGCATCCGCTCCCTGGCCCAAGCCTATGGATAGATGTGGAGTGCTGTGGTAGAGAAATGCCATCGGGGCTTTGAAGAAAATGGGTTTAGCACACATGATATTTTCTTCCTTTGCTCATTTTTATTTCCCCATAGATTGTTTGTTTCTTCTGTTTATGGCAGATAGAAAGGAAGAGAAGAGCCCTTGAAATATTTGTGAAGCCTGGATTGCTGTTAACTCATTCTCCTTTTTGCTTTTTCTCTGACAACCTTTTGCCTTTCTACTTCACACAGATGCTGGCTTGGCCTTTCTATTGCCTTGTAGTTACTGCACCAGCACGTTGGCTGAACAGAAATTATTTCATATCAAATTGGGGTAAAAGTGCTTATAGAAATGGCTGCTTCGAAACCAGCACAGTGGAGGTTTGCTTTCAGAGCAAACCATGACAGGCTTATGAAGGCTGGGGAAGGTACCTGAGAAGTCTCTGCTGCAGTCAAACTTTATGTTGCACTTGAACAAAATATTAATCTCAGTAATTTTTTAATTAAATTTAGCCACACTTTATTTCCATATGTGTTCTTGGAAAAGTTAACATCCTTCCGAATTTCCTGGCCATAAATATTCAGTGTGTGATCTCTGCCAGCACAGCTGAGCACATTGACTGTCTGAGACAAGTCTGTAACATGTTCTGCACGGGGCTGGTGTTTGAAGTTTGCTCCTCAGCCATATAAGACTGTATGGGAGGGATTAACCTATGTAAAACAGTCTGTTTGATTAATGAGGTATGGAGGTGTTCTGAGGGTGTTGGATGAGAGGTAGGGCAGTGGTACCAGTGACGCCGCAATGGAAGCAGATGTACAGAGTTTGAGCTGAGTAACTTTGATGCTCCAGGCCCTTGCAAACACAGAAGCCTCTGCGCAGGCTGAGGATTAAAGTAGATTTTTGATGTGTCTATAAGTCTTTTCTGTTCTTTTTCTCCTCTAAGACGTTATGTGTAACCATGGGTTCAGGACATGTGTAGTTCTGGTTAAAACAGTCGGAGCCAGATCTTTTTTCTCCCTTAATTACCTATAAATCAAGACTTTGGGAAGATAACACTCCCTGGGAGTCTTTTGGCTGCAGTGAATGATGAGTACCTTGACTCCACTGGTCTCCATTTTATTTTACAAATAATTAAGGTTAATACATTAACATAGTGAGAGCCTGGACCTTTGCTGCCTCCTGTGCCAGGCACACTGTTTGCTCACCACAGCAACAGAAAGCTATTAAATACATTCTTTGTATTTGTGAGCTCAGGGCCGTTAATCTTGCCAGCCTTAGGTGATTTACTGCTTCAGATTTGTGTTGGTAGTTCGGAGTCGATGACCCAGTGGGATGTGTGGAAGTGAAGTGATCTGTACAGAAATTTGTCTATTTAAACCCATAGTTATTCAGTGAATCTTTTGCTGCTGTTTGCCATGGTGGCTGTTTGTAACAGCAGCAGCCAGTCAGTGGTGTGCCAGTGGATGATGATGGACCCCAGGAGGGTGCCCAGGCTGTGGCTGTTGCTGTTTCTCCATCATGGTGCCTCCATGTTCATCCATGGATCTGACTTTCATGAAGCTGCTCCAGCCTGGGTGCCTTTCTGGCATTCCCTTCAACCTCATCTCCCAATTCTCTCCTCGATGTTGCTCTTTCTGGAACATAATTCAACAACAACTCAACCCTTCTCTTTAGCGTGGCCTCTGCACAGATTGAAGCCACTCCTGATGCGCTGGCACCAGGGCGGGACAACGGACTGCGGTGCTGCCCAAGCTGTGGAGAGACCGTCCAGTGCCAGACCATGCTGAAGAGGCTGCTCTTGCAAATAATGGACAGCAGGTGGTAGCACACGTTCATTTCATCACTTTTTAGTTTTTATAAAGAATTAGGCTTTGCAAAGCTTCATCTTATGTGATAAAAAGGGGTAGGAGTCGGGAAGGCTGCTTCCAAGGAGGATGAGCATCTGGCTTGCTTCCAAGTTTTCCTGGTTTTCCACGAAAGCTAAAGCCCCTCCCTTCCTCTCTGGCATGTCTAGAGACACTTTTCCACTGTGAGCTCCTTCGGTGTTACCGAAAGAGCTTGTCTTGGCTTGACTCTGTAATGCCATGTGGGATAATTTTGCTGCAGAAGCATGCAGGTAGTGCTGAGCCAGCAGAACACTGGGGCTGGGAACAGCAGCGAGCTCAGACTGTGCTCCTGTATGGAAAACCAAATTAAACTGGTTGCACCAGCTAGCAGTGCTGCTGGAACCGAACAGCCCCTTCCAGCCCCAAATTCACCCTAGAGGTGTGATGATCACTAGGGCAGTGTTTCAAACGGAGTCTGGCCACTTAGTTGAGTCTGCCCTCCAGATGGCAGATAAAATGGACAGAGCTCTCTTCCCTAAGAGCTGTGCATCAACAGGAGCAATGTAGGCTACTTGGGACAAATATTCCTGTAAGTTTGTGTTAAGATGGTGCTTTGATTGTCTTGGTGAGAACGTCTGCACGGGACTGGACAAAGAAGCAAGATGTAGTTTTGAAGCGTTCAGCCCACTTACTCCGTATGTCAATAATACCTTCATCCCACAACCTATTTAGTAGACGCTTTGATTACTGCTCACTTTGGAAATATTTCAGCTCCAATAAAGGAGCAAACTTGTTTTATTTTTTTCATAACTAGACTTCATAATTAACTTACATGTTACAACAGTCTGCTGTGGCCTGAAAAGCAGAGCTTCAATGAAACATTAAATGAAATTAAGGTGATCTAACCTCAGGTTTCTCATTTGACTGGATTTATAATTGCTTTCAGACTGCCCTTAAAAGTGCGCACATCTGGAAAACAACATCTCCAGTTTGGACACTGGGATAACGGCTAAGTTCTTTCCTCCTCAGAGCTGGGCCAGAGCACAGCTGCCATGTACCGGGAGGCTTAACCCTCCCACATGGCATGTGTTTTCAGGTGCAGCTGGTTGTAGATAGATTTAAATCTAATCTATTTATATATATCTATAGTTGTGAGAGCAGAAATGTCAGTATTTTCCACAATAGGAAGTGGATGCTGTCACAGGAATATGTGATCCAACTTGGCCCTGCTTAGTTTAAATTGTATGGGCTGAACTATGAGCCTGCAGTAATTAAATTGTGTTTGAGGTTTTATGTCTCGATTCTGACAAGCCAGAACTTTGCTTCTGCAGCAGCAGGCTGGGATCCTGTTCCCAACTTCAATGTAGAACAAGTAACAGATCTCCAAGGAACTGGCCAGACCTCTATATCTTCCAGAAGTTTGTTCCATGTAGTTTAAATTAGTTCTCAATACACTGTAGTCACAATGTCTGTTTTTCAGTGCAAACCTGTCTCAGGTGCTTATTACAGTAAGTGACAGTATCACCTTCTTTGATTAAACTTTTACCAGTAAAACCTCATTAGTTCTCATCTGGATAACCTAGAAGATGCATTATCACTGAAGTCTTGTTTTCCAGAGCTGTAGTTGAGCCGAACTCCAGTTCTTCCAGAAAAGTGGATATATTCATTTTGTGTCCCAGTCAGCTGGTAAATCACAGGGTGAATGTTTTTTTGCAGGAACAGTTCCTCAATGAGGTTGCAAGATTCTAAGTTACTTTTTGTAAAGTTTACTGAAAAAATACTGACTACTTTGTAAACCATCCTATGAAGGACACATTTTACGTGGAGGAGAAGGGGGATTGCCAGTGATGACTTACTTGTTCTGAAGAAAGTGAATGTAGAAGTAACCGATACGAAGTTACTGGTCAAGCTCAGCCAGGTTCTGACATGTAGTTGCAACATGCTGCTTCTGAAGGGTGGTGCTTGCAGAAATATCAGTGTTTGTAAGTAGAATTCCCTTCAGGACCAGATGATAGGAAAGCTTTGGGAACAAGTCCTAACGTAGACTCGGTGTCCTGCCAGTAACCTTCACTGCCGTGACGTGTGAGGAACCACCCATTGTAGGAGTGCAGATGGCTCACGCTGTTAGGGATGTCCCCGACAGGCTGCTCAGCTCTTTCTTATTAATTTCAGTACCGCAGGAAACATGCTGTTAATTGTAGAAGGGATGTGGATGTGCAGGATGGTGCCCAGATCTGTAAACAGGATCTAAAACCTGAATCTTCCCTCCGTCTTCTCATCCTTGAGGCTGATGGCATGGGGGGCTGGACTATGTTCTACTGAACAAATTCCTTCTCTTGTAAGGTGTCTTTTATGGGTTGTAGCAGAAGAACCTCGGTTGTCCATAACTGCTACCATTAAGGTGGGACTGGGACAATCTTTCTTAGTGGTGTAAATTATTTTAACTTTGTTTCTAAGCTGTGTCTTTAAGAAAACAATAGAATTGCTCAGATACAAGTCACAGAGTTTCATTCAGGGACTTCAGTCCGAAAGTTCGGCTGAGATCATGTGTTTTTCTCTGATTTGGGAAGCTCTGCCATTCAACTCCCCTTGGTGGTTGTCCACATGGTACGATAAACATGTCTCTTGACTGCTGTTTGACATTGTTTTCTAGCCAAAGTGAAAAAGTGTGCATGCCTAGGGAGTGAAGGGATGCTTCACTTAATTTTGGCAAGGAACATGGTGCTTATATCATTACTGATGGGTGAGCAGGTTAAAAGCTGTTTGCTTCACTAGCTTAGCAAAGCTGTACATCAGCTCTGGCTCCTGCGGCTCCGGCTTTTTGCTATGGAGGTTACAGGTTCAGTTCTCTGGCTGTTGGCCAAGGCAGCCAGTATCTCACATACAGTGTCTGCTATTTGATATAGATGGGGGCTAAGGAGAACATTAGTAATCAGAGCAACTCCACCCTATACAGTGGAGATACAGTACCCTGCTGGGAGATTCCTGTGGAAAACTCCAGTAAAGAATAATTCCAGATAAGAATCCATCAACTGACCTTTGATGTCTGCAGGTTTCAGCTGAAAAATGTTTAACTCCAAGGAAACGATAAATCTGATGTGTTCCCAGGTGGATCTGAACAAGGGAAAACTGAAAATGTACTTAAAGCTTTCATTATAGATTTGTGGGGTTAGTGTGCTCCTGCCAGAAGGAAAACGTTTTCCTTTCTATGAAAGGATTCTGTTGCCATTTACTCTACAGGAGCCAGACCCTGTGAGTCTTGTTTTGTTAGAAAAAAGCCTTCTCAGCTGAAAATTTGCCCAAAGAGATTCAAGCCATGCTTTTGTTTTTCTCATACTAAAAAGCTTTTACTTATATGTTTGTGATGCTTAGGTGATGCTCATGGAGGTCAGAATGGTTCAGGGGATTGTATTCCATGCATTCTTCTAGTGTACATCCCTGGGGGCTTGCACAGCCCTAAGGAGCACACTGGCTGTGCTGCAAACCGTATGTCACCAATGCTGAACTGAATGAAGAAAATCAGAATACAATGCTGCAGGTGAAGTAACCTTCTGGCTCAACACCATGAAAGAGTTGGAAGCGATGGAGGAGCAGCTCTGGCTGCAGACAACAAGGGGGAGGTGATTAGCATGTGGGAATGCAGAGGGGAGATGTGCTCCAGACCCCAGCAGTAATAAAGTCAAGCTGCAAAAATACCTTTTTATTTGATGGGAAATTTCAGGAATTCTGTCAGTTATCACTGAAAACCAGACTTCAGCCTCAGTCCTGCTTTATTCCAAGTGTAAGGATGTGCAGTTTCAGATCAAAGGGTCTGCTTCATACTTACTTTGTAGCAGCTCATCGTGGCTGTACAAAGCATTTTGGTGCTTATGCAATGAATGTGAATAATTTCATTGGTCTCATTGAAACTGCTGGTGTATTTAAAATTAGGTGATGGAGTGTTTTGCATGGTTATAAAGGCCTCTAGGAAAAGAAAAAAAGCCATTTCATGGAAACATTGAAGTGCTTCTATGAAAGAAACTCCTTTGTGCTGGACTGGCTAAAAGCAAATGAGATTTATCAGACCACCTCTTCAGGTCAGATAGAAAAGCAGATAATGCAGGGTAAAAAGCATATTTAGAAGAAGTATCTTCTTCAAGCATCGCCTCCAGTGACTTTGTTAGTGACGCAGTATTGCTTCATGTGTCATAGGGTGTGTTGGGTACATGATACTGTTATGTGGTATAAAACTGTTCTTATTTGGCAGAAGTGTTTGACAGTATTTTCAAGGGCCTGTGGCTTGTCCATAAACGACCTTTGTTTTTCAGCTGCTGTACCTCAATGAACAGGAAAAGCAATGTTTCATATAACCAAGTAGTGTTTTAAAGGCATTTCTGGTTTTAGATCTGATTGCCAGTGTCAGCAGATGTGAAAGATTTGCTTTTATGTGTTTGGGTTATTTTCTAAAAGATTAGTGATTAAAAGGATTGCTTCATATTTTTAAAGGATAAAAAGGGTTGTATAAGAAATGACCTAATCCTCAGATTTTTAATACAAGTTCTGCCCGCTCCATAGTGTCTGATCTATGCTGTTGCTCACAGAGGTGACTGAATTGATGCAGATGTTTTCCTTCCTACATCACAAGCTACAGCTGAACACACAAATCCCAGCCTTTTGCTGTCTGAACTGATTGGTTGCCTCGTATATAGCTTAGTAATATACAGAAAGTAGGATTGAAAACGTTAGAGGGAACTAAGCAATTGTCATTTTTGCCTGCTTTGTAACACAAACCACAGAATTCATCAGGAGGTTTCTGTATCAGCACAGATGCTCTAATCCAGCTACCAACTGCAGGGTAAAGCGCTTCAGTAGGCATAACTGCACCCAGAAAATAGGAGGAGGGTTGAATGCACCCAGGAATGGAAGAGCTCTAGTCTGAACAAAGACCCACACTGAACACCAGCTCAAAGTCATCACTGGTTTTGCCTTTGCTCATTTAAATCTGTTTCTTCCCTCTAATCGATAGCTGCCCTTATAGCGTTATTTCAATGGATTGAAATGGTGATAACTCCGTTACAGGTGGTCCTCGTGCACTTAACAATATTAGAAAGGGCACTTTAATGTGCTGTCTCTCTTTGGCAACGTTCCCTAAGATAGCTATTGTAACTCCAAGGGACAACTCCTCACTTGCAAGCATCTGTAAGAAAGTGTGCTGGATGCTCATCTCTGGAAGACAGTGAAGAAGCTGAATCAGAGAACAAGCAATTAAAAAAGAAACTGTATAAAACTGTTTGCACTGTTTGCCCTTTAGAAACCAGTTTTCCTGTGCCTTTTGCAAAGTGGTACAAGATAGATGCCCAGTGTGATGTCTCAAGCAGTGTCCTGATGATCCTTAAGTCTCATTTCCAATAACTGTCGCCAGCAGGAACCAGGCTGGCATGCCCTGTGGTTTGGCTCTACTCACAGTGAAGCAGCGCAGAGCTTCCCCACAGAGGACATTACACTCCTTCAGAAGTTCAGCTGGGCTGTGCCAGCCACGAAGCAGAGCACTACACAGATTGCTCAATTCTCTACAGTCATTCAGTCTCTTGTAAGAAATGGAAAGGAAAAGCAACTTGTTATCACAGCTGCCTTTGTAGAGAAACTGGGTGGGTTTTATGACCCTGTTACAAGCATTTTATTACTGAATAGTAATTCCTAAGTCCTTCATTTTTTTTCCATCTCATTTGAAAGTAAGATGATTTAGGGATAAATACCTCCTTTTTAACCAACAGCCTTTCCTTGAGCTCCTAATAAATCTTTGGAGGTGTTTTGATTCATGCACATATGAACCCACCTGCCAGGCCTTTTGTAAACCAGGACCTCCATTTTCTGTCACCTTTGTCTTGTACCTCCTCCTACCCTGCACTGTGCCTGCCCTGAAAGCGATACAGCCCTTTGCTGTCGATGTGGCAGCTCCTTCCTCTGCCTCTTTCCTGGCTTTTTTATCTCGATCCCCTGCCCTTCACTCAGAAGTCTCCTTACCCTCAGCTCCCGTTTTGGTGTTTATTTTTGCTGCAATGCCACTTAACTGACAAGTGATCATCTAGCATGAAGCCAAAGAAGCAAAGTTAGTGTTTCTTTGGGAAAAAAACACACAAATATTAGAGGTTTTGCAAACACTGTTATGTTTTGTGCTACCCATCCTCCTGGCTCTCATCATACAGAAGAGCACACTGCTTAGCACAGCAAGATCCTGAGTTGGTCATAATTGTGACTGCTGGGCCTGGATATGCTGTTTATAAGCAAACCTCACACGTGCGAGCAGCAGCAAGTGGAGGTGAGCCTGAGGTGAATAACTGGATTATCTGGCAGCCATCACCTTCCTGTCCCACATTGTACCTGGACTTACCTGCAAAGGGAGGGCAGGGACACGCAGGCACCAAACCCCCTGTATGCAAAACTGAGAGCTGAAAGCCGAGTTTTGCTATGTTAAACTCGGGACAAAGCCAAGCAAAGCTCTGCAGGGGCCCAGCGGCGCCACTGGAGGCTGCCAGGCAGCTCCTGTCACCTGCAAACCCCTTTTTGTGTGAAGAAAAGTCTCACCCAAGTCCCTGTGGACATGAGTTCGTGAAGGGTCCTCAGGTGGCCCTGGAGATGTCCCATGTTGGCCATCTCCTGTGCCAAAAGCAGCCTGGCTGGAGCAGTGCAGGGCTCAGCAAGGCACCCCCATCACCCCTGAGAGCCCGTATTCTTTTTCTGCTGCTTCTTGGGAATCTTAGAAAGGAAAGCCAAGGCATGAAAATCATCCCCGCAATTGTCTTAAAGGGAAATTACTGCAGACTGTGCCCAGAACGTTACAGGAATAAAGGCTCAGCTGTGTTCTAAATAGCTTGAAACCTTGTGTGTGAAGGTAGTTCTGGGCTAATTAGGGACTATCTCTACTTTGAGAACCCCATTGAGAATGATGTTAATTCTCCCTCATGCACAGATCACTCATTCTATGATTCTATGGTTTGACTTCAGTCATCTTTTCATGGCAGGTTACTTGGCATAGGTGCAGACAAGGGTTAAAATCCATGTGGCCTTTGCATTGTGGTGGTCACCTGCAGTTACAGCACAGAGAGATGGGTTTCAGCCCTTTTTCATTTTTTCTGCTGAAACATGGCCCCTTATACACATCTTGCATATGTAGATTGCAAAAGAGAGGGCAAACACTTACAATGACATCTTCCAGGCCACTTAATAGTAATCTATAGAACCTTAAAAATCTGTGAGCTGCTGACTGAACTCCAATAGGAAATACAACATTGCATGTTGGAAATCCTCTGAAACCTCTTGCTGCTCTCCCTCCCAGAAGAATAGACAAGTTATCTCATAATCTTATGCAATTCTCCTCCTGCATTACCACTGAGGGCCCTAATGAGCTCAGTTGGCCATGCCCCCAGCCGGGTCTGCCAGAGGAACAGCTAATGCTGTGCAAACCCCACTGTATCTCAGTGCAGTTCCCTCAGTGGAAACTGCAGCACGGTAAGTCAGCTTCATTTCAGATCAGCTGGAATTTCTGCGATGTGTAGTTTTATACTGATAATATTAGTCAGTCATTTTTGATTTCCCAATGGTGTGAAGGTGTAAGAGAGTGGAGCTCCCTCTTACCAACAGCACAAGAAGGGCAATGACTGCTAAGATCCCATAGAAAAATAATCTGAAAAGTATTTGCAGTTATTCATTAAAACATTTTAGAATGAAGAATTATGCATGTTTATAGTCTTCTTCCATTAAACAAGTGACTTGTCTATAGGATAATCCCTTTTGTGTCCCATAGTACTATGGAAGTCAGCAGTGCCAGTGCTTATGGAGATGTGCTAAATGGTGGATGCACAGAAAGCTAAACATCACCCCCTCCTGAGCCTTCAGCGACAGCCTCCGTTCTCCATTGAGCTGGCTGCATTTAAACGAGTGATAAAGTGTGAGATTTTTTCGAGCCTCTGAGCAACCTTCCATTCTTTATGTTTGTATTTTTATCTGCAGGTGGCATCTGATCCATAAGACAAGTTAATTGAAAGCCTGGTTTGATCATAAAATGTGGGAAATAGCTGGAGGGTGAATTATCAGGCTGGGATTATGAGACTAAAGCTATGTTTTATAAAGGAAAGCCTTGTGCCTGGCAATTGTCCTTGTAATGCTGCAAGAGCTGGAGGCGTTGAATTAATTCCCGATACAGCTGAGTTCTAATTATCCAAATAGATGAGGGGACCCAGCAGCGATACACCCCCACTGATGCTCACAAAGCCGCTTCAAAACAGTGTGCTGGCGTTCCCTTAGAGGCTGGTGCTTGTGCAGCTATAACTAGTGGTACTTCCGTCAACATAAGCTCATTCCTCAATGACACACAAAGTGATGCTTGGTTTTGTTGTTTTTAAATAGAGATGGACATTCTCTTCTTTAGATAATGTGAGTAGGACAGAACTCACACTGTGATAACAGAGTGGGGTGTGAAAGGAAACCATAAAAACGAGGTTTCTGCAGAGGAACTTGCAATCTTTAGCCAGTTTTCCATGTATTTTGAAGGAGCTACATTCCCAAAAGACCAAACCAAATAGTTTATGATCTGAGGGTTTACTGTTGCTTGCTGATGGTGTCTCCATTTTCCTTCTTTCACCTTTCATGCTTCTATGAGTAGGTGGCCAGGGGAGAAGGCAGAACCCACCTGCCTCTTGGTGTTGGATGCACACACAGGTGTCAGAGGACTGATATTCCTGCCAGTAGAGCAGAGGGAAAATGCTGGTAGTGGATGAAAAAGGAAAGGGAAACCACAGGACAGCCGCACATGGGCAGGTCTGTGCTGGGGTTGCTCATTGGCTGCACTTTGGGGCTAAATCCCAGGGCCTCTGACATTATTGCTAAAATAATCAGTCAGAAGATTTAATGCAGGGTAGAGCCTAGAGACTGGCTCATGTAACCGCATGTATTTTGTTCCATTAGCGGCTCTCCGCTCGGAGAGCAATCATAATGGTCTTCTTCCTTAAAACCCATTAATTGTCTCCAGACAGGTTGTCCGAGAAGAGCCACAGTCTGGTGGGTCGCTCTGGTGCATTCACTGTGAACAGCTGGTATCTGAAATTCAGGCAGAGAAATGCTTTCTGCCAGGATGAGCATCACTTCTGCAGCCAGGCTGCCCAAGTGAAAACTCATTACTCAGAGAAAGGCTGTGGCAGCAGCAGAGGTCTGAAGGCAATCTGTGCTGTCGATGTCCTCAGTGCAGGACATGTCCTAATCGAGCTGAAGGTTATCATAGGCATGTTTCTTAAATGGACAGAATAGGGTGTGGTATTCTGGGCCATGGGTGGAACATGGATTTTTGGGTGTTTTCCTGATTTATGATTGGAAATACTTAAAAAGCAATTTCTGTTTTGCAGAAGAATAGCTATGTCATCTTCCTGTGAATAACACAGGGTGTTCACGTCTCCATGGCAATTGGATGTGATAAAATAAACAGATGTTCTGAGGTTCTACAAGAAAAGTCCTGTAAAGGTTTGAGGTTTAGTGCTCCTAATGCACGTGTATCCCTTTTCCTTCACATTTCTCGAAACCAGCAAGGTCTTCCATGGGGTGTGCTATGATTAATGGGAAAATCAAACAGATCTGAAGAGAATTATGGCGGGAACAATTTTCATTAACTTTGCTTTCAAAATAACGGAGGAGATTTTAGGAATAAGGCACTTGACTCAACATGCTTACCCTTTATTTCCATCTGCCCTAATCCTGTCTTCAGCTTTCATTTCATATCCTAATTCCTTTCCTTTTTCACAGATGAATAGGGTTATCTTGGAAATTCCCCAGTCTCAATCCCTTGCTCTCCCAGGCTGCAGCATAGCAGCCCCTTGAGGAAGAATACTCACACCAAACACCCTCCTGCCCAACACAAGCATGTTGTATGGCTTTTTATCAGCGTGATTTCATGGACACACACACATAGCAACCCCCTCCGCAGTGTCAGGAGCCATAAGAGACTCCAGCAGTCACATGAATTTGATCCTTTATTTGAACAAATGTCACAATTTGCTGACCTCCCATGCAGCTGCAGAGCCCTTCTGCCTGAGCCACCTCCCGAGGGGCTCAGGGGGACTTGTGGGTCTGGGCTGGTGGTGCTGTGGTTTTGGGTTGCATTTGCTTTATGGCTCGTGGCAATGAAGAGGAGGGGAGTGTTGCTGTCTAAGCCAATTTATTCTTGTTGATATCTCACTAGTGCTTAAAAGCCCGATGTGAGTGCAGCTGCTTAGTGCTCCATGGCCTTGCACACATGCTGAAAGGCTTCATGCCCTAAACAGATGAAGCCAAGAGTGGAAGGGGAGCATGGAGCAGTGCGGATTGCTTCCCACCCTGCCTGGCAGGGCTCTGCCTGTGCTGGAGCATCCCTGAAGCCTCCTGACTCCCAGCATCTCATCCACAGCTTTTCTTATCTTTCATTGTCTTGCATTCTTACATGCATTTGATGGGCTGCAGTTGCTGGAACACAGACATGGTGAGAGGCTCTCTGATGTGCAGTTGAGGACTGAAGCATAGGATGTTTGCTGGAGACCTCGCCTGGCTCCAGTGATAAGCCTGGGGGAAGAACGGTTCAGTCTGTTCTGCACATCCCAGCAAAATGACTGCTGACACATGGGGTGTCCAGTAGCTTTGGGAGTTGTCACATTTGTTCTCGCTTCATCTAAATTGCAGAGAAGAGAGAATTTTATCCCCCAAGAACAATAGAAAGAAGTACCCAAAGCACATTCACCACTTTCTACCTTTCCAGTACCCTTTAATTTCAGATGCATTGTTCCACGTTGGTTTTGCTGAAATAATTATAAGGTGTTGGAGTTTATCCTCTTCCTGGATGACAGCCGTACCTGGAAAAAGGCAATGAATAAAAGCCACGTCAGCAGTTAGCCCTGGGCTGGTTCCTGCTTGAGCCAAGGCCTCTGCTCTGGAGCTCAGCTCTTTGCAGTTGGCAGTCCATTTATTTAAAAGCTGTTAAAATACCCAAATACTTTTCCTAGGAATTCAGTGAAATGGAGTGTAATTAATTTCTGCATTTCGAGCAAGCAGTTAAATGATTTGTGTTCCACATTAGCTAATAAAGCTCTCAGGATGGAAAGCTGTTTTCCTGCCACAGTGCAGCAGCGATACTATTTTGCCCTTAAAACAGCACCATTTGTCTGAGGGCCAGAAAACGTTTTGCAAAGGTGGATGAATGTAAGAGTTGGTATATATGCATACAGACATAGATACACGCACACATATATATGTATTTATATATATATGTGCCATCTGTCATGGGCAAGTATGTCACAATCTGTTGTCTCTAGCTGCAGTCACAGCTGGTTCCGGCTGGGCTGAAAGCTGACCCTCACCAAGGAAATGTGTTAACTTCCAGACCTCTGAGTACTTTAGAGGTGGTTTAGGAAGCCTGAAAGCACCACTTCAGTCTCATTCCCCCCTGCTTCCGTGAGAGAGAAAAGATTGGGGATTCTTTGATCAAAAAGAAACCCCAAATGAGCAAACAAAACCCCTCAGCTCAAGTTGGCTGAAAGAGTTTCATTAGGGTGAATTGGGGGAAACAGATTTTCTTGACTGGTTTAATTTTGTTCCTAAGCTGAAAGAAAATAAATGTTGAACCCTCTGTTTTTTTTTTTTTTGTTGTTTTACAGCCACCACTAAGTCTAAAAAAGATCAAACAAAAACTAACATGGCCCAATCTTGGGTGCAAAGGAAAATCCTCCCTGACCTGGGTAAGAGACCAGTGTGCTCCAGGCGGGTGCAGGAGCACAGTGAAAGGTCAGGGTAGGATTTCTGGAGAGATATTTCGCTCTCCAGGAGCACTTGGTGGAAGGCCCCTAAGCCCTGGATCCCTTCCCTTTATCCAAACAGTAATCAGGCTTTCAGTCCCCAGCCTGTACCTTTGGCAAGCCCTTTAGCTTGTCTTCCGTGTCAGGGGCCTGGTTCCCCCTTGGTTGTTGGAGCATTTAATGGCCAAGGCTCTTCATGCAGGTTTGGGAGATTGATTTCCCCCCCGCACCAACCCTCTCACCCCTCCCTGCTCTCTCCTCTCCCCCTGCACTGGCCAAGCCTGGCTCTGCCTCTCTTTATTCAGACTTCCAAGATGCTCCTTTGGCTCCAGCACATGAGAAATGTGACCACACACATTGAGAAACACCCTGCCTTGACTCCTGCCCATGGACGCAGATTGGCTTTTGAAGGCAGCAGTGAATAAACTCTTTCAGTCTGAAGCCAGAAAGTCTCAGTCTCATTTGTTGGGTGCCGTTTCAAAGGGAAAGTGTTATCATTCAGCCTGATGTCAAGTGGCGAAGCATGGCACTAGAAAATCACTCCCAGTTGCTTTCCGGCAAGTGAAATGAACCCAACTCAAGCCAGCCCATATCATCCGTATTTACCCATCTGTGAGCAGATGAAGTTGCATAATGGAGCGTTCAACCCTGAGCAATTCTAGAGTGAGAAGATAAGGAGATACATCGCGTTTGATGGCGAAAGCAGCAGAGTCACTTCAGAGGTTAACTTATGAGCAACTGTGAGGGTGGAAATGAAGCAGACCTCTTTCAAAATACACTTTAAGATCCTTTGCCAAACATCTATTCTTGTCCACCTTTCAACAGACTCTAGCCTTTTTAATTGAGAAAGGAGCAAATTCCATTATCATGAACTGCTGTCACTAGGAGAAGAAACATCTGTCCTGGGTTAACTAAACTTCAGAAGGAGTTTATTTCCCCCAAATGCCTCCTTTTTATAGGCTTTAGCTTTATTAATACTATAAATGCAACAAATCATATTGGTTTAAATATTCACCACATTTTATTCTAAATGAGTAGTACTCCTGGCTTTTAACAACCACAGATATAAGCCACGGAAGAGAAATCTTCATGAAATGCAGTGAAATCTTTATGAAATGCAGTGCATTGGAAGTTTTGCCATTGACTTCTCCGGAATCAGCTTTTCCCTTCTGTTCACTTTTAACTCTCATTTCTTACTCCAAACAATGTATGTTCCCTGCTGCCACCTGGATCTAAACCAGGCTGGCCAGGCCATCCCATCCACAGGTTTATCAGTTTCCACAAACCTGTACTACCACCATCCACTTTCCTCCCTGTTGCTTTGCTGAAGGCAAATGCAACCCAATGCAGTCTCCAAGCCACCTGCTGGGATGAAGCCAGGCAGGTCTCAGGTCTGAGGCTACATCTGCACCCTGCAGAGATCAGCATTACCATTTCAGTATCTAAGCAACATGAGTTAGGCTCCCTGGAGCTTGGCCGCAACACTGCCACTGATATACTGCAGTGGGCAAGAGGGCCTCAAGCTGTACCACAGCATCAGGTGGTGCAGGATGAGTTCCCCCATCCCTTGGCAGAATCATGGCCCCACCTCTGCATCCCTCTATCCCTCCCTCCCATCCTTGTGCCCTGCAGCCAACTGTTTCTAGTACACGAGCTCACCATGAGCTGCCCGGGCTGTCTATACTGGACAGTGCATGCTATAAGCTCGACAGATATTAATTATCCTTCTTGGATTTACTCAGATCTTCCAGCAATGCTGGCTTTGTCAAACTGCAGTAGCTAAGAAGAGCTCTTTTCTCTCTTCAGGAACAAAGCAGTCACCACCTTCCAGGGCACGTCCCAAAACAGAGAAAAAGACATGCACCATTGCTAAGAAAACAGAGGTTACAAATACTGACAAACTTGTAAAACAAGTGATTCTTTTGTGTTTGACCCCCATGCTTCAGTTGCAAAATGACCCAAACAACACCCACCATCAGTAAGGATGCTCATCGTCTAGAGTCTAGAAGAAGCTTCAGACTTTCTGGATAGCAGCACATATTGCTGCATAGCCACAAAATGCCTGGCTTGGACATTTTATTTAGTTTGGTTTGTTTTCCAGTTTCCACTTCAGGCCTTGGAACTGGCTCGTTTTTCACACCTGAGGCTCACAAAAGGTCTGTAGAACAGTGCTAGACGCGAGGGAAGGAGGCAGGAGATGGCTGGCAGGGAAAGCGATGCCTCCAGAGCCCAAAGGGTAATTATTTATGTACCCAAAAAGCTGCTGGCTGGAACACTGATTGGAACAACAGACCAGAACACTGAGAGCTGTTTCATGTTGAGGGAATGAGACTCCTCCAACAAGCACTGCACTCACGGGTGGAATTCCTAAAGGAAATGGAGCCGCTACTCTGCCCCTTGTCCTGGAGCCCTGACCCAGAGCCCACTGCAGCCAATGGGAGTCTTTCCATCAACTTCAAAACATTTAGGATGGGATAAGAGCTCCAGAGACACCAGATCTTATGCACAGAAAAATAATTAGAAGAATTCTGTTGGCTGCAGTTTTTACCATCTTGCATGTTTGTGGGTTTGTCTGGCCGGACACATGGTTAGAAGAAAGAATTAGGACTACACACATATCCCCCCAGAGAACTAACTTCCCCTAGTCCCATCTAACCAAACCACCAACCCCAACAAACATCTTGACACCAGACTCTTTTCCAAGATGTTTGCTAATCTGCAATGGAAATGGGACTGAAAGGGCCAGATTTCATTGCTACCCTGGTGATGTGGACTGAGCGTAAATCAGGGGCAAAAATCTGCTTGAACTCCTCCAGATAAATCCATCTTGGCCATAAAAGTCTTTCTTCTGGAGATACACTCAGCTGGCTGGGGCTTGGGAGACTGGATCCTCACTGCAGTTTGGCCATGGGCCCACTGGGTGATTTGGGCAAATCACCTTTGCTCTGTGTGTCTCATTGGAGGCGCTTGAATTACTCTGCAGTTCGATGTTCCTGGCAGTCCAGATGCTTCACAGCTATTGGGTTTTCTTCCTTCACATTCCTGGGCACTTTATAGAGAAATCTTGCATAACAGAGACTCTGGAGGCTCAGTCAAGCCAGAAGTAAACCCTGATGTCGGAGCATCTCCAAGCCTTTCCTACAAACCTGATACTTCTGCTGACAGATCTTCTGCTCATGCCCAGTTTTACGCCCACTAAGCCTGCTCTTATACATCCACTGGGATAAATGGTTTCTTGTTGGCAAAAAAAAAAGAGGGCCATGTATGATGAAATAATGCCGGTGCTGATGAAGCACCCCTTAGTCAGAGACCTGAGCCATGTGAGTTAATTACTCATGGTGAGTACAGCCTTGCTTTTGTCAGCAGACTTCCTTGCTTAGGATCAAGTTGAACAACTACACAGCCGGTGTATCTTAATGGAGGTTCACCTGCTTGTGCTAGACTTGGGTTTGCCCTAGTATTTAGATGTCTGGTAAAGATCCAGGTGCCTTTTCTTTTGACTTGGGCTTTGTCAAATGACATCCAGGAGAAATATTAATATGAAATGCGTATCCTAAACCTCAGATTGCCTTGAGCCAATGAGAAGCTGTGATTAATTTTAATCCTTTAAATATTCAAATGCAAATCCAGAAATCTGAATTAATATATTTTGCTGGCATCACTAAAGGATTGTGAAACAGGAAATTAAGAACACAATAACTTAAACAAAAGCTTATGAGGAAATAATGGCAGTGGAATGGGTAATGAGTCAGAGGGAATGTTGGGCTGTTCAGAGAAGCCTGCAAGAGCCGGGTACCACTTCGGTGGGATTTGGGGACCTACTGCCCTTTAAGTTTCTGGAAAATCCCAGCCTAAAGCAGTTGCTAACATTTCACTGCAGGCTTATATGTTGATAGTAAAAATTCTCAATAAAATCAGCTTTCCTCTGACCTTGTGCTGAGTCCCAGCTACAGCTTTTGCCTGTGGGTATTCCTGGAGCCTATTGTCTGCAGCAAAGGCTCTGATTTGTGTTGCATGGGTCTTCCTCATCATGCCAGAGAGATGCTACAGTTTAATTGCTTCTTGTTACTGATACTGGGCAGCAGCTTTGTGAAATGCAAGATGTAAAATATATCTGGGGGTTTTGGTCCTGTACATTTCAGTTATGCATTGTCAACTGATCCCTAGTGTCATTCATCATATTAAAAAGTGACATAAGTATTATTTATACATGATGGTTACCCTCCTAAATTACTTCCAGAGATTTAATAGGTGATGGATGTCTCCATGAGGAACAGGTGTCACGAGTGAGTACAGTCATACGAGCAATAAATAACAAGTCATAAAAGACTAACTCTGTAACAACAGATTAATCATCATTAGCCCGCTCTGGAATATTTGTAATTGGAATCAGATCATTAATTTTCTGCCTACAACCAGCAATAGGTTAATCAGCCTCTTTTATCATTGAGCTACACACCTCTGGAGGCCTGATCCTGATCCTGTTTGCAATCTCATGGGATTAGAAACTATGTGCCAAACTCTGTGCTGCTGGTGCAGTGTGTTGGGCTCCACTGTGGCGATCACAGGCAGGGGACATCATCCTGCCAATGCACTCCTAAAATAGCTCAAATCCTGACCATCCTGTGCACTAGTCAGGTCCACAGGGAATGAGTTTGGGATTTTGTAATGTCTCCATCCCTCATGCTGCCAGCCTCTGCCGTCTGTAGTAGTCTGGGATTATGTCTGAGCCTGCGGAGCTGAGGAAGCGCGTGTGAGTGTGCGAGTGTGTGAGCCACTGCCGGAAACTCGGCATCTGGAATCAATTGTGCCACAGTCATCCCGAGCCGAGCTGGGAGCCAGAAGAGCTTCAGACTGCTCGGGGTGCACTTCATTTCCCTCCATGCTGGTGGGATTTCTAAAGCAGAGCAAACCCAAAAGATTTCCAAATCCCGACATCTCTGATCCTTGCAAGTTGACTTCACATTCCTTGGTTTTAAGGGTCATATTGGGACCCTTGAGCAGAAGCTGAGGAATTCTCCTTCCTCCTGCCCTTTCAAACAGCACCCACCGTTCCCAGGCACTGCTTCCACCTTTGTGGCACATGCTGCAAGGTTTTGCAGTGGCATAAATCTGGGAATAAATAATTCACCTTCTGGTGGATGCCCCAGTATGTGGTGCAGCTACCTGGGAGTTTTGCCTCTGAGAGGCTATTCCCGAACCACGCTGCTTAGACAGTGAGAAAGACCCTGATTCCCAGCTTGAGCTGGTCTCTGGTCAGTTAATCTCATCTGTTCCCCTGCCAAAATGACTCTTAACCAGCTCTTCCCTCTCACAGGTGTTATCTTTCCAAGCGCTTATAGAAAGCAACTGGTGTCCATTCTCACTTATGTAGACTGACAGACTCAGAATCTGTATTTGAGGAGCTCCTTATGGGATGTAGACAGGCGGGAGAGTTCCTTTTTCTGTGGCTGATTTGGTATTTCCCTTTTCAATGCAAAATCAGTGTTTTGTTTTCAGGTGGGGAAATTAATTGACAGTTCCTTATTAATTCCCATTTCATTTGTTTTATCTGATTTTCCTGATGATACCTAACCAAAGGCTTTACTGAGGCCTTGGTAACTGACATCTACCACATTCCTGCTGTTTAGAAAACCACGTATCAAGGAAAGATTCTGTTAGTATAATCAGCATTACCCTTGATAACTTGCAGTATGGGTTTATCCTGTTTTTCTACAGCCCAATATGGAATGAGACTTCAGGCATTAGCAGGTGCTATAATGGTTATTTTATGTAGGAAATGCAGTGATTAAAGTCAAAGGAGACATATTAAGGAGATAGATATGGTCATCTTCCAAAAGATTGATAAAATATCACCAAATTAGGTTTGGAGCAAAATGAAAATGCTTCAGGTTGTTCAGTTTCAGAAAACACTCCATTCTGTTGGTTCTGGGACAAGAAAACCAAAGGAATCTGTATTTCTCCTGTTAGGTTTCCTTTTGATGCATGACACTTGGAAGACTTCAGGTCTTGACAAGGTAAATGAAACTGTAGATCTAGTAAAGGAGGACTTCCCCTGAAATTGATTATTTCTGCCTTTGTCATACTTTCTGGTCACCTTTTCTTCCTCTTTCTCATGAGCTGCCAAGCAGGAGTGAGTTTGGTACCAGCTGGTGGAAAGCAAGGAAGGCTTCTGCAATGAAGAACATGAGTGATCTTATTTCAAAACACTAAAATAAGCAGCAGGAGACTCTGCTCATGTACGATGAGCCTTTAGGGGTGGGAGGGACTTGATCTGCCCATCCCTGATCAGACCTGCCTTGTGCCAAGGAGATGGGAGAGATCCAGATCCAAGCCCCCAGGAACCACCCTGGGTTCCAATGCAGGATTTCAGGAGCTCAGCACCTGGATATCCAAACTTATAGTGGGTGAAATAGTGTAAGTTACATGGGAATGTCTTCTGTCTCTCTTGGACGCTGCTTTCCGTGCCAGTCACTTAGGACATACTCTACAGCAAGTCACCTGGAACGCAATGTGGTGGCCCCACAGAGGA
Organism: Psilopsiagon aurifrons; assembly: GCA_025447955.1. Taxonomy (NCBI): domain Eukaryota; kingdom Metazoa; phylum Chordata; class Aves; order Psittaciformes; family Psittacidae; genus Psilopsiagon; species Psilopsiagon aurifrons. The sequence goes on from JAOEHY010036062.1 coordinate 27,674, forward strand.
TGAGTAGCATAGGAAACCCAAACAGCTCTTTCTAGATACAAAGCAAGGCTTGCTCACGTGTCCTCCTGAGTTTTGCTCTTAGATACAGCTTCGTATGACTAATGAACAGCAGGAACTGCCCAGGTGTCAGGGTTGGCTGTCACTCATTGTCAGAAGTGTAGGGGAAGGCAGTTCTGAAGCGGTGGTTGTCCTGTGGCTTTGCCATATGAGCATATCCAAATCCCTGTTTTACGGATCGAACTGTGCTGCAGTTTACCAGCTAAGACTGAACATGAAAAGTATCATAAGAAACTCAATAGCAGCCTGTTACAATTCTCTAATTTATTGTCTTAAAAAAGAACTAAAATAAACCCCCCAGCCCCCAGAACTGACTTAGTGGTTCAAATAACCTGGAGCTATCAGCTCCCTTGATCCTGCCACAGAATTTGTGCCAAACTCCAGCAAGAAATCACTGAGGGATGTTTAAACTGAAAAAAAACCCCAAATAAACCCTAGTGCATTCTGAAGGGATGCAGATTCTCACTGCGTGTGAGTATTGACAACGTACATTATGTCTACATTCAGCAACAAATCTGTTATCTGCTGGCCTCAAAATCGTGCCACAGATGCAAGTTACAGAAAAACAGCTGCTACAAAATGGGATGTGTAAGTAGTTACCACGAAAAAAAAATCCACAAACCTAAACAAATGTGAACTACTATAATGTCTCACTGCTTACCACAACAGAGAGAGCAAATCTGCCTTAGAAGGGAAATGATGCAAAGTACTGAATCTCTAAAAGCAGGAATATCCCAGCCAGACCTCCCACAGCAACTAAAGAAAAGTACAGGGCAGATGTTACCTGGGTGGCACAATCACAGCCAGAATCACTCAGTGTTAAGATGAAAACGTTTACTGATTAAACCACTTCCACTCTGACACTATCAC
>JAOEHY010036062.1:28700-41147 GCA_025447955.1 Psilopsiagon aurifrons
GGAAATGATGCAAAGTACTGAATCTCTAAAAGCAGGAATATCCCAGCCAGACCTCCCACAGCAACTAAAGAAAAGTAACGGGAAAAAGGACAGGGCAGATGTTACCTGGGTGGTACAATCACAGCCAGAATCACTCAGTGTTAAGATGAAAACGTTTACTGATTAAACCACTTCCACTCTGACACTATCACTGGTGGCACTGCAGCATGGTACTTCCAGCTACTGCGATACTGTGCTTACCACAGGCTGATTACACTGAACAAAGTCAGGTCTCGTAGGCAGGGTCTTCAAGTGCACTAACACAGTTACTAAAATCCAGATTTCTAATAAACCATATAGCTCTGGTTTAGGAGAAGGAGCTAGATCTGGGATTTAAGAGCCCATAGCTTGTAATTTGGCCACTGGGCACATTTCCTGCTGCAGATTTGGGCAGGGGTTATGAGGTGACGTGAACTGCCATGTGAATATGTGACTAGATATGAAGTGGGCCCTACAGCATGCAGAAATTGGCCATCTCTCTATTATAGGAGCACTCCTTGAGGGTGGATGTGATTAGCTGTTGACCATGAAGTCATATCAATGGAAACCAAATGCTAGTGAACTCTCTCTTTGACACTACACCTGGTAAATGCTCTTCAAAGTCGGTTAAGAACTGGCCTATATAGAAATTTAGTATGAAGCATCTCACAACAAATGATGTATTCTGAGTATTAGGTCTTAAAATCTCAAAACATAGCCAGCTATATGTACTCTTATCTTTTATATTTTCTTCATTTACTTCAAACCTTGCCTCTCAATAGACATTTCTGCTGCAAGGTACTACAGGGACTGCCAAGCTCCATTCCTGTTGTGACAGTAGAGACTCAGACTGACTATGTTTGGATTTTGGAGCCTCAGGGTTGGAATTATTCACTAATGATGATTTTGGCTTCTGTAGTGGCATATTGGGTTCTAACATCTTGACTCCTTCCACTTCATAAACTGCAGGGCATCTGCCTCCCAGCCATCCAATGGTATGTGCTGAGGAGCCTTCTGCCCAAGTCTTTGTGGGCACATGAACTTCACAACTATGTGGAAAAGAAAATGCCGTACAGCATTTTCTCCTGCCTAAGTACCACATTGTAACTCTGTAATTGCTGAGAGTCTGCAATAGAAAAAGAAGAGCTTATGAAAATTCAGAGGAAAAGCTCCCCAATTCCCCAAAGAACCAAAAATGGGAAAAACATATTCTGAAAGTTCATCCTCAGCAGCCAAACTCTGATCCAACACAGATGCAGTTGAATATTGTAAATGGAAAAGATTATAATTTTATATATTGTTTCTCTTGCTTTATCATTCTCTACATTTTTATGGGTTAGCCGCATCTTGCCTCATGTATGAACTCAAATGCACATGTAAATGAGCACTATTGTGCAAAGTCTTTTTCTGATATCAATAATGGGATGTTTTCATCCCAGGGTTAGATGCACAGCATACTAAACTGCACGCTTTTAGCTTTTGACTATTATACTATTTCCTGATAATAAAAGTATGCAACCCCAGTTTATGGCTCTCCATTTAACAAAGGAAATCAATGTTTATTCTGTATGTCTGAAAAGTACAAACTCAATTAAAGGAATGACCGATGAAATACTGACTCTGAAGCTTGCACACAGACTTAATCACACATGGGAAAAAAGCCCCCAGAAGATTGATTATGTTGCCCATTGAGAATGATGCCAAAATCTATTAACTTCAACAGGAACAAGAATTGGCCAAATCTCCAAGTGCTCATCCAGCTTCTCCAGGGCTGGCAAGAAACTTCCAGCATCTGCTGCAGGATCCTGTCTTCTGCTGTGTGTACAGAATTGCTCCTTCCACAATAGCCCACATCTACAAAGAGCTCCTGCTGCAAAGGGCAGCCAGCTGGATCCGGGTACCCAGCGGTGCATAGCTTGGATCCCTCAAAGAATTCCTCTGTTCTTTTGGTATTCATTTGACTGTACTTGAGCAATAAACCAGAGTGGCAAAGGTCACAACTGAAAATGGCCAGTCTTGTCTTGTAGTGCTGAAAGGTGATGGTGATTTGAAGAGCACTGATCACAGATTAATTTTCCCATGCACAAATACAGCAAGTTTCAAAAACCCCTAATGTCAATTATTTGAACTGTCACTGTCAAACGTGAATAGGCCTCACTCTAGCAGTTCTATTCCTGATTTTTAACACATGCAAAACAGAAGGCTTTTTGCTGGGACTGACTGCACATTGGCATCATCACTGGTAAGACTGAAGTCAATGACACAGTTTTTCAGTGCTGTCATTTTCAGTGTGATTTAGGCACAGCCACTTGCAGCTGAACAAGACATTAGGTAGGACAAAAAGCCACACTGGGCATTTATAATCCCCAAGGGTGGCCTGTTCCACTCCTCTGCTACTGATGGTTTGCGTAATTTGAGGGTCAAACCTATTGAAACTACAAAACATACTCTGTTTTTCAGTTCCATAGACAGTGATGTAACTCCAAAACAAGCAATGATTAATGAAATAGCACTCGTCCCACCCAATACAAGAAATGTCGCACTGCTCCAAGCTTTGCTCTTAGGCTGAAAATGTGTCTCTAACAGAGCTGCTGCGGCTCTGTTTCTCTCAGGGACATGCCAGCTGCTCTTCTCTGCCCCACAAGATCTCATGTAACATGGTAGGGATGTTCTAGGTACATCTGGAGAATGATTCTAGCGGTTATAATTGGGCAAGTGGTTCCTTGCTCAATATCCTAAGTCATTATATCTATTAGTTGTTGTGTTTTCTTTAAAACCAGCCTTGGGTTATCTCCTGCAAAGCCACAGCTCAAAAGGAAGTACCAGAAAAGAAAATATATGAATTTGGGAATGTCTCATTTTGTCTAAGGTGACTTTGCCATGTCTCATGCATCAGACCACCTCATGACTGACTGCTGTGGGAAGGCTGCATGAGCCCTGAACCAGGAATTCCCATGGAAACCACAAAAGTTTGGACAGATTTGTTCACTGCCCAGTTTCATCATCTCGCATCCTCATTAAAGCAAAAATACCATCTAAACCAGGATATAGCTCACTAAAGCTGCCTCTGATTAAAGTCATACTGAAGGACTGAGAGACGAAAAAGGGGAAAGCTGAAGAAAGGCACAAGTAACTGCACAAGAAAAGCTGCTGTGAAACGTGTCTGCTCCCAGGGCCATGTAAATCAACAGTGCATGTTTTAGATAACCTCTCACGGCTGTAACCTGACATGTCAAAGAGCAGCTCTGCCCTACAGCCTTCTCTTTTTCTCCCCTTAAGAAGGTAACAGGAGATCTTTCTGTCATCCAGTGAAATTTCTCTCCTACCATGATGCTAACACTAGTAATTCCATATATATCAGCCTCTGAATCTGACATGTATCGAGGAGCTGTGGAGGTAGAAATCCCTCCAAGCTTTGATACCATTTTGAGGATTTATTAAGACAGTTCTGTGGGGCAAAAGACAGTGGTAAAATGCTCACAGCAACCCACAGCCCCAGGGGTCTGCAGCAAGTGGTCTCGTTTGGATTCCCAGCATAGGTGGGAACTGGAGTGAACGGGGCTGACATGCATGAGGTTGATCTCTGTTGGTGTCGCAGTGTTTTTGCAGGTAATATAACGACAGGAATGGTTTGCTAAGGAGGCAGTTGGGCTCTGGCAAAAAAGCTTTGTGAAAGCAATTTACTGGGATGCATATTTTTGTCACCAAAAAGTGGCAATTATTTCTTCACCCATGGGATCTCTGTCTTCTCCTCCTCCAGGCAGGAGAAGGTCTGGTATTCCTCCAGAGCACATTACAGTGACATGACAGAAACAAGAGAGACGTTTTGGATTTGATTAACCCTCACGTACTGAAGGCATGAAGAAATAAAGCCCAGGGAAAGCTGAAACTGCATTGAAGAGGAATTTACTCAACATCTTCATCTTCATCTAGAAGCAGTTTACCATTTTCACTCAGCTGGCCTGGCACGGGGCAGCACTGAGGTGCTGAGCTGGCAAGCACAAACATTCCTTGGTAGGATCACCCCCAAAGTAACCAAACTGAATGAATTTGCCTGAACTGCAGGCAATAACCTGGGCACACCAAGATTCAAACTGAGTCATGAGATCCATTCTCACTGAATCCTTGTTATATCACAGTGCTGTAATAGAGATACAAGATAAGGCTCCACTCACGCTGCATCACCTTATCTTTAATGCAACTACACATACAAGAGTCTAAAAGCACTTTTGTCCCTGAATAGGTTTGATCAGTTCTTTTCCTAACAGAGGTTGTTTTTCCTCGTTGTTCTCCTGTTTGCCTAATGAAGAATACTGTAGTAAGGAAGAAAATGCTGCAGCAGCTCCTGCTTATAATGAAAACCACATTGTGGCAAAGCCCTGAGGGCTGGCTGGGGGAGGTGGAGGCAAGGGGGCTCCCTGGCTCTGCTCACAAGTATGATTCAGTAAGTCATTCTCAGGGTAAACATATAAATCTGTCGCTCTTGAACAGAATCTAAACTATCAGAAGTATCCTCCTTGCTTTATTCAAAACTTCTCTGCTGCTACTGAGGAAATAAAAGGAGTGGATAGAAACACAATGCACTTTGGAGGAAATCAAAGAAGAAAACATCCCGAGTATATGTTCAGATGGCCACTGAGTAACTGTGCTCAGAGGCTAAAGTACTGGCTGCTGATGATGTTCCCGATAGATACCCTCCCTCACTTGCGGTATCATGCATGCAGTAATGTTGTTGCTCAGAGTGTTAGGATTAGCTGTTAGCAGGGATGCCCTGGAGAAAAGAAAAATGGATGGAAAAGAAGAAGAAAAAAAAAATGAACAATTCTTCCCCTACAGCAAACACGGTTCAGCTAATGTGCAAGTCTGGATTTGTACAGAAAGCAGAACCTACTATCGCATCCTGTTTTCATCAGTGCGCCCTGCTGGGAAAGTTGAAGACTGGCTCGGTCGAATTGTGAAGATCAAGAAGAAAATTCTTTTTAGGAGGGTCAAATCTGTTGTGTAATCTGCAGTGTCACATTAAAACAATTCTGATTTACTTTGCATTGGAAATGAAGGCTATTGAGCTGTCATAATGCAAACTCTCCCACCCCCAACGTCTAGCTCTGTGTACACTGCGAAGAAGTCATCTGCTACAGTCAGTGTCTGGAGTGGCTCATCCTGCTGTACACCCATTGTCTGTGTGAGAAGCTTTTCAGCCCTAGTGCTGTTACCTGCTATCTTCTTTAAAAGGTTGATCCTCATTGTTATCTTAAAGACGTTGTTCTGCAAAGGCAGTGACGATCTTATGGAGCTGGAGTTACAACAAAACACCAGATGTTACAGAGGTGTTCTCCTCTGGATAGTGATTCAAACTGAATGTTTAAAAATGGTGGTACTTGAAATCAGCTCTTCAGCAATGTTCAGAATCAATTTCTGCCGCAGAATCCTTCCCCACTGAGATGATACAAACGATTCTAAGTCTTCTACTACTGGCCTTCACTGCGGAACACCAAGACTAAAACAACATGCAGCTTCAGCTCTTTCCCAAATTATGCTATTCAATGGTTTTCCTTGCAGGTTCTCCCTTCAAATGAAAAGCTCAACCTAGGCTGCTAGCTTAGCCCAGCTATACTTCCAGTTTGTCTAGGCAGGTTTGCAACCCAGTAAAAAAGGACGGCGTGGAAGATGAGCCAGGTTCTCCAAAGCATAGCTGTAGACAGCACAAAGACAGCAAAGTCAGTACCAGTGAAGTCAGGAGGATGTCACCAGACAGTTTACCCCCTCTATGTAATCAGCTGGATTCTGCCCCGAGGATCTACAAGCAATTCAGCAACACATCTACCAGTCATTTTCTAGCAAACGTACATAGGAGACTGCAAATTTCTGTGGTTCTTTTGCAAGTCTTTGGTAGCTGCACACTTGTCTTTCCACCTGATTGATCCTACTCATAAGTTCGAATCTGCCAATTTTAATGTAAATTGGTTAGCTACAAGATGGTTTGGATTGTCTGTAGGTCATTTTTTCCCTGCCTCTTGCTTAGCTGACTCCACTCCTGAGCTCATATTTACTGAAGAAGATTGAGATGTAGTTCCCGACAGTGCAAAGCCTGACGCTACAACTTCAATGGGTCATTTCCATCTTGAATAAAACCTCTTCCTGCATTAGCTCAGTTGTATGTGTCACCAAGATGCACATGATCCCGTCACTTGACTGTGTTTCTACGCACAAGGGGAGAGGCAGACTGCAGAGTGAGTGGTTAGGAAGGAATTAAATGTTTTCTGTCAGTACTTTCACTAGAGAGAACATTTAGAGCTGTTATTGGCATAGTCATGTGAAGGGTTTTCCAGACTAGATTTCACCAGAAGACTTCAAAAAGAGCTTAGGGACATAAATCTAATATTTAGAAGATTTTCTCAAGAACAGAGTAATTCAGCCTTGCTTTAGAGCTGAAGTAACTCCTAGCCAGAGTAGAATAAAGCCCCACACCTTTTGTACAGACAGATCCTCATTATCTGAACTCATGTGGCTCATACAGTGTGTCAGGGAAAGAATCACTGGTGGGGATCGGGAAGTTGTGTCAGATAGGCACATCAGGTCAGACAGATGTATTGGACATCTGCTTTATCTTCTGAACATCTTTCATATAAGGTCATTTGTGGGTACCTTTGATGTTTCAGTGAGGTTGATTTCCCAAATCCCCAAGGACATCCTTCCCTCATTAATTGATCTCTTCCCATGTGTGATTTGAAAGCATGGCTACTGAGGGCTGTAGTGCTGCTGAACTGCTTTTAGATGCGCAGGACTTAAATTCCCATGTTGCCTAGGCACAAGACATTATGAAACCAAGCAAAATGGTACCAAGCTATTTTTAGAGATATGGAGTTAAGTGACTTATCTGCATTTCAATAAAATAAATCAGTGATAGATCATGAGCTTGAAGCAGGATCTGCTAAAGCCTATATAACCCCCTGAATCATCTTCCCCTGGTCTAACTGGGGATTTGGAGCTAAAGGAAAATGCTACAAGCTTAGTTCTTGGGTTCACCTTGGAGACACCTTTAAGTAGAAAGCAGACTTGATGGGTATTTCATGTCCCTTAAGAGGTACATTCTGCTTTCACAGCACTTTCTGAAAGTCAGAAAATCAGCTGCTTGAAGCCTGTTGTAAACAGTTTGCAGACTGGGAGCTTAAGTACATTGCCTAGTGGGGTTGTGCTTCAAAGGAAAATTGGGGGTGGGTTACATTGTAAAATTAGGGTCCTACTTTGCATCCATAGATACTTACTGTCTATTATTGCAAATTGCTGGTTTATTTCCTACAAGACTGTCTGCTGAAAGGCTGCATCCAGCTGCTAACAGCTGGGAGGCTGGGGAAATGCTGCATGTGCTAAGCCATTTTCTTTGACACTTTTTTGCATATCTAAATACAGTCTGTGGAGGAAAATAATTTCCTCTGAAGACACCTTCCTTTTGTCAGCTTCCTCTCCCGATGGCATCCTTCTGATGTCTCACTTTGTGGAAGGAAGCAGAAAGGCTTGTTGCGAGCAGTGAGGATATCTGCTTTACCGCAAAAGATCTGACAAAACATTCTGTGGGTTTAGTTTCATTCTGAGCAGTCCAGGATCAAAAGACCAGCTTCTTTCTTCTCCTGAATCAAAATATGGAAAGCAGAGGAACCTAACTATTTCCATACACAAGGCTAGAGCTGAATGAACACAACTAAATCTTATCAAACAGAAACCATTAATTCACTCAGTTGCTATTAGCACAAGAAAGACCATTAATTGCCTGAGTACTGGAATGTCTGAACATTGATTTCTGGAAAAGTTATGACTCCTCAAAGAGGTACAAACAGTATTTCATCAGGAAATTCCCATGGGAAAAAGAATATTCACCGATTCTGTATTCCAGCACTTTGAAATTTATTCCATGGAATCCATTTGCCCAAGTAGGGTACCACAAATAGTGGAAATGAACATTTTCAGAACTCATAGGCTGAACTTTGATTTATAGTGTTATTACTCTGTTATCTCTATATAAAACACAATCAACCAGCAAACAATATGTGACAGAAAAGGGAAAATGTAACTAACGTTGGTGGATAGCTTATTTTGTGTCTTACTGTCCTACTGGCACCCTTACAGCTTGCTTAGCTTAGGATGGCTAATTTGTTTTTGAAAGTATCTCCATCTGTGTAACATGTTTTGTTAAATCTAAGCCAAATTTGGTAGAAAGGAATTGTATTTTTGCATGCCAGAAAAGGATGTATTTCCTGTTAATTTTGCGGATATGCCTTTTAATTTTCTGCCCAGTGAACTGAGCTCAGATCCATCACAAAACATTACTGAAACCTTCTCTAAGCTATTTATTAGAGGTGGTCCTTTTATTAAAGGGGAACAAGACTTGGATGTAGCTTACTCAGGGGACACCTCTTAGCTTTTTATGTTGCCAAGAGGTTACCAAAGAAAGGTTTTCATTTCATTTTGGTACTGTTTCGCTAGAAATGCGTATCACAGGACAGTAAGAACAGGTAAAGAGAAGAAGGGTACTGGAACTGCTCCTTTAGTTTTGTTGGCTGCAACAAATGCATTCAATCTCCTCTTGGATATGTTTTCTCAAGTGTCAAGTAACACACTGATAAGTAAGAACTGCAACATAAAAAGAGTTGTCAGATGCTTCATTTGTGAAGGGCAGGTCGTACCTGTCTACATCATCTGGGAGATCTCTTATATGGAAAAGTGAACTATTTCATCACCTTTTGCTATTTATTTAGCACTTTATCTCTTTCATAGATGCTTTGCCCTATTAAAACAAAATATAAATGTTGAATTGTAGGTGCTGTGAATAATCTCTCCTGTCGACATCTCTGCTCGTTAAAAGCCATGTGCGCAGATCTGAGATCACAGACTATAAAAGACAGCCCCTGCCCCAGCCTACAAAGCGTACATACTGCCCCAGCCGTTATACCTCTGTGCTTTGAAACTTCAGGCAATAAAGGCTTGCTTTCCTAGGAATTTTCCTACCAGCTGATTGCCTATCTAAGGAAAACAGATATGAGTGTGAGCAGACAGACAGGTACTGGATGCAAATTATCAGTGGGAAGGGACTCCCTGAGGGCAGCAGTTACATTTAAGTGGCCACCTAGCTTGGGGCTGATAAGAAGCAATCAACCCCATGAAACCACAAGTCTGAACAAGAAAGAAAGAAATAGGCTTCAGCTTTACTCTCATCTATATTAACTCCAGGGATGATGCACAGGATAACCCTGGGGGCCAGGTTGCACTAGCTGCAAGGCAAACCCAGGTAGCTGGTGCAGCAGCGTGCGGCATATGCCACTGTTTGTCTCGAATGTTTCCATGAGAGCTGCTCAATTTTTGAGCCAGTTTACAGAAGAGTGGTTTTCAGATGAGCCCGATGGATACAACATGCACTAATGTAACTGATGCGTCAGAACCCATCCTAACTCCTTAAGCCATCTCTATGGAAAGCAGAACTAAGGTTCCCAAAGCAGCTGTGTATTTGGGATTTTTCCTTTAAAAGCTTATAGTCTCCATCTGTGAATTAACTCAGCTGCTCTCAGCTGATGTGGATCAGGTAAATTACTATGCTCTGTGGCTGAACATTTCTTACTCATCGGTGACCGCTGGCTGCAGTCTTCTCCACCATTTGTATCTGATTGATTATGCACAGCTGTGAGAAAAGGTGGGGTTTTTTTTGGTACGTTTGGATCCATCAATTCAAATGGTAAGGAGGAAGCTGAAGTGGGTTCAGTGTTAGCAGCCAGATGGGGACATACCAGGTTCAAGGCAATCAATAAGCTTTGTACCATTAACAGAGTAGGGAGAGGGAGAGTAGGACTGGGTTTAGGATTTTGTTAGTCAGTAAAATAACTGAAATAGTATTTATTCCTGTTCACTGAAATTTATAGGAGCTCTGCCCCAGGGAGGAAAGATGAGCTCTGTTCTGAGTTGTGCTTTTTCCCAGCCTATCTGGAAAACATATACTCGGGCAGGCTGTAACAATTGAAGCACAAGCTATTTATGTGTTGTTAGGTATTTCCGTCATGAAATATTTGATGGGCTCTATGTTAAATCTGTGGGTTGGGTTTCTAAATGTCTAACTCAAAGCTTCTTCCCTCTGCCTTGTTAAAAGAAATGCTTTAAGAAAGGAAGTGAGGAAACTTGAAAGTTCAATGTATTCAAGGGGTTTCTGTTCAGAGAACAGAAGGGCACACAGGAAGCCTTCTGTAGTATCATCTCTCTCATTGAAATTGCTGTATTAATTCTACTGATTAATTAGTTTGTGCTTCGTTAAATACTGTAAATGCCTCTCGGACTTTTTAAGGAAGAAGTTGCACTTGGGGATAGAGCTCTCAAAAATACCAGAATCAAATTTGGCTAAGACTTTCCTTGCTTTGTCATACTTGCCCCACAGCTGATGAGGATGTGTTTATAGAGGGCTGAAGGTAAGAAGCAATCACTTTAGTTGCATGTGTCTGAAGAAAGTTTGCTTAGAAACCACCTTCTAGAGGCAAAAGATAAAAACCCTGCCCTATTCAAGAAGAGCATCAGGCTGCCTGGTGTGATTTGCAGTGGGGAGGCATCTATTACTGACAGCAGACTGGCTCAGGCTGGTGCCTTTGCTGTCAAGTCTCAGTGATGATGCCCTTGCCTACAAACAGTGCCCAACCTGCGACCAGGAACCCTCTGCTGCTGGGGCTGGTGGCTGCAGGTAAGGTGTAGAAAGGTGGCCCTGATCCCCTTGAAATCACTGAAGATCCTAGATTCCAAAAGAGAAAGGAGTTAGTGTTGATGCTTTAATCTGTTTTTTTGCATAAAATCGGTGTGATTGGGGTGATGGTTGCTGTTCCTACAGAGGATGTTCCAGGGTATCAGTATCACATTTAAGTAGCAAACTAAGATATTGCCCTTACAATGCACAGCCGTTAGCAGACTTGTAGATAGATGTCACCGATGGCCTCAGAGCTGGATAGAATTTGTCCTGTTGTTTGCAATGTTAATGCAATGAGTTGATTTGGGAGACACCATAAGCTGAATGGACCCCCTTGTTTACACACATACTGTCTCCTTGATTGCTGCTGAGCTGCCCAGGTACAACAGGAGAAATTCTGAGTTGTTTAGCATCATTAATGTCCAGCATCCCAACTCCTGCCTCCAGATGAAAGCCCTGGTAATATGATTTGCCATCCACTGGCTCTTTATTATAAGATTTTGCAGGAACAATGAAGATGGGCCACCTACGTAACCTGTCTCCCTGATGTGATCAGGGTAATACTGCTGGGTTTTGCAAAGGTGAAGGTGGTGATAAAGCTTTGGATTGAGCCTAGTGGGGTTCTCTACTGTACTTCAATAAGCCTGCAAATTGGGGAGTGTAAGAACACAAGTAACTGTACAATATTTTGTGGCCCTTCATACAGCTGTGCTCAGTTGTTGACAACATGACTTGTGAGAAAGCAGATGGTTTGCAGTCCAGAAGTCTGGAATTCATTAGTGGAAATTTTCAGACATGGGTTGGTTTGTTGGTTTTGGGTTGGTTTTTTTTATGATTTTTATTTTCTAATTCCTTGGCTTAGCTACAAGAAGTCAAAGCAAAGGGAGCTGAAAATCCATAGCAAGGGGTGTGCAAGAGCTTCTTTGCTCTCTTTCACCAAAGAAGTGACTGGACAGAGAAATCAAACTCTTGTGAATTTCTGTTTCCTGCTTTGCTTTCTCTGTGACAGCAAAACTTTACTGAGAAGAGGAGCTCTTGAGAGCTTCTCTGGAATTCAGGTTTGTTTGGAGAACCCCAACACGATACTTGCTACTAAAGACTGCAGTTGTGCTGACCTTGTAAAGGGAAGGGGAGGAGATGGCAGAAGTGATGTGAATTTATGGAGTTCAAACTGGAGTTTTTCCAACAAAGATCTTTTTCCTGCTGCACAGGAACCCCACTTAGAAATAAAAACTGCACAGCAAATGTTAACCTGTGACATCCTGACTCGAGACGGGAGCAAAGCTCTTTGATAATGAGGTGCTGTGCCTTGGAAAGGAAGAGTTTTGTGCTGGCACTTTTTGTTGGATGAGCTTGTTTTCTAGGCGCTTAGTGCAGCACTGCAATAATGTGACTGCCTGGAGGAAGCTGAAGGTGGAATTATTTTGGGGGCAGTGAAAAATTCTTCACCTGAGTACAAGTATAGGAATTCTGCAGGTCTCAGGAGCAAGGCACCAGCCCTGGCACATTGCTCTGAGCCAGGTTCTGCTTTGAGCAATCCCTTCTCAGAGTCTTATCTCTGTTTCTTCCATGTCTTAGGTTTTTCATCCATTCTCACCATCTCATTTCCTGCTCCAGGCTCCCTCTATTTGGAGGAGGGAAAGACAATGATATTGTCCCCGCTCCTTGCAACTCATCTCTAGAGGGTTTTCCTTGAGCTCCTGTGCCCCAAGCCTGCC
>JAOEHY010036062.1:43409-70045 GCA_025447955.1 Psilopsiagon aurifrons
CAGGCCACAAGTCAAAAACACAGTGCTGCACCAACTACTAAGGAGAAAAAATGACTGCTACTGCTGAACCCATGACACTGGGGTAAGCTGAGGACAATGTTTTGCTTCTAAACTGAATTTCCTGCTCGCAGTCAACCTACAGCTCACCTCATTTGGTATGTTCACACCAAAAGAGTCACAGCCCAGTGACAATACCACAGACAACTTTGTTTGAGAAAGGCAACTTTACAGTGCAAAAGCATAAACATCCCCATGCAGGTGGTATCCTTTCATGCGTCTCATGGGATAACCTATATATGAAGTTCTAAATCCATTTAGTAATTGGCGTTATTAGGAGTAGATAAAATCCTTTCGAGTGCGTGGATGCCAAAGGGGGTTATTTATTTTACTGTAACACAAATCTATGCTTAATAGGAGGGAAAAGTATATTTCTTATTTTTTAATATAAATAAGGGAAAATACAAGGAATTATTACTGGCAATGAACCAGTGCAATTCACAGCTTGGTCATAACAGCTGTGTAACTCTGTAGTGTGCAGAAGTTGTCAGGGGATGAATTCACGGCTGGACATGAGCCTGGCTGAGGGTTGTTAGCAGCAGGGGTTTGCACTTGAGGACCATGCACTCGAGGTGATTCAATGGGGGAGCTTCCATATCACCGCACACTTTGCCTCATTTCCAGGTTAATATCCTGCACCCTTCTTGTAGGTTGTACAGCCCCCTGTTTCAGTTAATTTATCAACATGTAACTTCTGCTCAGCAGGCTCTATCATCCTGTCCCATAGCAATACTATGTGTGCGTAGTAAACAAATTGATGCCCTGCATTACTACTTCTTAGGTACTTCCTAATCTCTAGTACAGAGGAACTGCATGAGAACTGAATTGGTTTTGCATACGGCCGGTGCTAGAAATGTCATCGTGAAATCCCATTATGCAATGTCTTTACTTCTAGAAATGCAAGACTATGGCAGACCTAATAACCCCCAAACTCCAGAAACGGAGATAGAGAGGGGTCATTAATTTGCAGTGAAAGAAAATGAACGCTTCTATTTAAGCATAGTTTATGCCATTTTCCTTTGAATAAGCTGCCAAAAGAACAAGAACATAAGCTGTTAAAAAAAACAACTTAAGCTGTAGCTGTGATTTGTGTCAAGAACTCAAAAAGGGAAAAATATAGAAACTGTAGGCAAGAGCAAGAAACTATCAGTGCTATCACTGTGACTTCAGGACTGAAAATAACCCACTTGTGAGATGAGGTTCCTTCAATCATTTTTCAGTTGCTAGCCAACAGTATCACAGATCTATCATGACTATTAATGTATTTATTAAAGCTGAGGAACCCCTGGTTACCTCTGGGTGTTTTGTGGTGTTCAAGCATGAGGTACATTACTTTCAGCCTCTCTTATAAATAAACAGTGACACTGCAGCTGCAATGTTAAATAGACCAGTCCTAAAAATCACTGCTGTATCTTCAGTCTGGCTCCCACCGTTTATTTACTTTAATTAGAAACAGGGGGAGAAGGGGAAGAGGGGCAGTATTTAAGTTCCCACTGTGTAATCTTTTGATGTTTATCTTGCTTGTAGAAGGAAGTGATAGGGACAGCAGATTTGAACGTGTGAGGTGAAGCCAGATGCATCTTGTTATACGGGCTGCTTTAGAATTGGGATTTGTTTTCTTTTAGTCTAGAGCTGCTGGTAACTGGAGCTGTATGGAAGCAACTCATTCCCAGGACCTTCCCTCCATCTCCTTCCAGTTGCTGCTGTGGCAGCTTCTTGCGAGGTAGTGGTGGCAGAAGCAATACTGTGGGGTGAGACGGTGGAGAAAATTGGACTGTACTTAGCATCCCCTTGCTTTGTGGAGAGTACAGGTATGAGCTCTGCAAAACAGAAGGTTTTGATTTGTAAAATCAGAAGCTTCGTGCCAGAGAACTGTCCAAAGGGCAAACCGGAAGGCAGCCAGCAGCAAAACTATTTTCTAGCTTCAAAGGTGTTCCTTTCAAAGGCGAGTTTAAATCCTTGAAGTATTAAAGCTGTGAAAACAAGTCAAGAGAAGAATGCAATGAAATTGTTCCTGCCAAAATAGCAAGCCAGGTTCATATGTTCAGAAACAAAATTAACCAGAGCAGCACAGAAGTTGCACTTCACCCTGCTCTGTGGTGCAAAGTGAGACAGCACAGCTTGGGAAGTGCAGAATTACCGCGCTTGAAGGGTGGTGGCTACTGCCAGGAGGGCTCTATGGGAACTGGGGAAGGAGTGTAAGGCTTTCCTTTAGTGGAGAAGAAAGAGGTGATGCCATGGCCAGTCCTGTGGTGTGGCTGTATGAGCCATATGGAGTAGCTGTGGTACCTCTTTGATTCTACAATCAGCTCCTTGTTCAAACACTTTCAGTGAAGTCATAATTTGGTGTATACTGGAAAAAAAAATCCTGATTTCATTTAATGTTTTGAGGGTTTCTTTTTAATCTTTGGAATTTGAGCTTTTTGACTTCTTACATGGGTGTACTTCCCCCTGTTATTCAAAGTAGCAAGCTTTGCTGCCTCCAGCACCTTGTAATCTGTGGGAATCCTGTATGTATGAAAAATAGTGACTAGAAGGTCCTGATCCCCAGAAATGGGGCAGGGGAGGGCAGGTATACAGACTGTTCTGTCAGCATTTCTGACTCTTGACCTGTAGGACCACACAACAGGCTGAGAAAGGTAATCCAGCACCAAAGGCTAGCCTGCTTGAAAAATCTATGTTTCCAAACACTTCTTTTTCTCCCTGATGCTTCCCATTAACTTATTTGCAGCTCCTGTTATGAGGAATTTACATCAAATACTCAGGAAACCACTTAATGCTGTTTAAACCCGGACTAATTTAGATGAATTATTACTAAAGGCACTTTAGTGTTTCTCAAGTATTTCAAATCTAGTTAATTAGGCTGGGATGGTTTTGCATTACACATGCTCCTCGAAACAATTCTGTTGAAAAGCTGTCATTGAATTAAATCATGGTTACTTAATTCTCAATCAGAGGTATGACCTTGATTCACATTTATGTGTAACTCCTTCCTAAGACACATTTTTAGCATTTCAAAGACAGCTGTCTGGCAATGACAAATGATGATTAACTCTCCCCTCAAATGAAAAGCTGTTCACTACTGTTATGTACTTTCAAGCTGAAAATGCCAACTCCTTCGTCCTAGACAGATCCCAGGTGAACAGCTAGTTGACACCTCCATGGAGAGAACCATCACAGTAACAAACACGTTTTCCCCTCCTTTGAACTTCTCAGCAGAAGAAGTGTTGCTGTCTTCATTTCAAAGGCACTTGCTGATTATCTGCAAAACTTACTGTGGAGCTGAGATGGATGCAGAGGGCAGCCAGCCTTTCCTATGTAGCTGTGTCCTGTTCCAGAGCAAGCAGGCGCTATGCACTTCCTTCAAATGCCAGTCCCTTACCTGTGTTCCTCCTATCAGTGAAATTCAGCTTCATGGGAGTCATTCCTGGTTAACAGCAGTCATGTCATTGTTATCGGACTGGGAAGAATCACTGATTGATAGAACAGTTTGGGTTGGAAGGGACCTCAAAGCTCATCCAGTTCCAATTCCCTGACACAGGCAGGAACGCCTTGCTCCAAGCCCCTGTGTCCAACCTGGCCTTGAGTACTGCCAGGGATGGGGCAGCCACAGCTTCCCTGGGCATCCTGTGCCAGTGCCTCAGCACCCTCACAGGGAAGAGCTTCTGCCTAAGAGCTCATCTCAATCTCCCCTCTGTCAGGTTAAAGCCATTCTCCTTGTTCTGTCAGACAGAAATCCAGATCAAGCTGGCAGCTCAAATGTTCTTGAGAGCCTTGGTAGGGAATAACTCTGTCCCGTTTTGTTAAAGGGATGGTCATGGGAGTGCTCAGCTTTTCTCACTGTTTTAATTATTTTTATTGGGAGCAATATATAAAAATTGCAGAAGTTCAGGAGTCAGGTTAGGAGGATGATGATGCACTGTATAGTCACTGCTTTTGGCCTCTCGACTTTCACAGTCTGAAGCAAATGACTTCAGGGGAATTCTTCCTATTGTTCCCTTTCTTCAGTTTGTTATTGCTTTATTCTGAGAGCTGATAACAAAGGGCTATCAGTTCTCAGAAAATGCAGTAGCCATTCAACCAGCAATCAAAAACAAAAAGGTAATTTAAATGGGTTTTATAACACAGCTATAATCATAGAAGTGCTGGAGTTGGAAGGGATTTCCATTTGGTTGTCAACCATCCTTTGCACCATACACAGATCATTCACTTCAGTGACACTTCTCAGGACAGGGTTTCCTCCAGCAGTGTCACCAAGGCCATACACCAGCCTTCTCAACCTGTTCCTATGAATTGCTTCCTGATATTTATCACAGTTCTTCCTTTCCGCAGTTCACATTCGCTACTACTTTTTTCTTTCCTGTCCCTCTTTACTAATGAGAGTGTTTTGGTCCTTTTATTCCCTGTGACAGCTGAATTTACTGAAACTCCTCAGTAGGAAATTCAGTCCCCTTTGGTGTCTGCCATGGAACAGAAGAAGGTCTTTCGATATGTACCTGAACATGCAATTGCAGTTTGAAATATGTGTCTTTAAAATGCTCCTGGCTGCTTTCCAGGACAGATCATAAATGCTGTAAGAACCAGTACCCGCATTAGGCTCAGAGAGAGAGCCTGAGGATAAACCTCTCTTCTTATCACATCCTGAATAATTTTCCTTGCTCCTCCCAATGGCGCCCTAGGCAACTTCCTTGTTACTTAATGCTAAACCAGTGGTACAGTAGTTTCCATACTGTACCCTACTATTTCCGACTTGTATTTTTTGATCAGTTTTGATCAGGAGATCACACTTCCATGTATTTTAGCTTCTAGACTTTAACAAGTTTTAAGGTGAGATGGGATCAGTTTGATTGTCTCCTTGAAATCTGTACAACCTGCCCCTTCAGGCCAAACCAACCCACCAGTAAATACAATCAGTGTATTCTCTGATACAGTTCCAAAAAGTGAAAAAGCCAAATGGCATCAGACAGATGAGTCTGGGGAGTGTTGACTGATAAGTTACTGAAGTTAACCACTGATTAATGCAGTTTATACTTGCAGTTGAGTCTCATTTTTGTTTAGTTTTCACCCTGGGAATGTCACATGGAAACACGAAATGTCTTGCATGAGTGGAATTTTGGCCTCTGACTCATGATCTTTGGCAGTTGGTATTGCAGTGGTGTTAAAAGAGGAGAAAAAAGGTGTTTCTTTCCTATTGCCAACACCACTCATTAGCTAGAATGCATGTTGCACAGGGAACAACAAAACTTTCTTTATTGCATGTAATATAAATAGCAGTTTTACTTAACAAGCTTGGCTGAGATTAGGAACCTCCCCCTGTGTTTGGGCTGCACTGGGGGAAACAAGATCAGAGATTGCTTCAGAGGAGGAGCAAAGTAACCCGAACAGACAAGACAAACTGGAATGGAAGTGTCAGAATGACTTGCCCGATGTCACACAGCAGCTCAGTGACAGAGCTGGGACTGCAACAGTGCCAAATCATGGGCCTGTTTGGTCTCATTCAGGGGAACAGGGGGAAGGAAAACAACACTGGTTTTCACAGAGCATGGTGCACATGGCTGTTTGGCACAGGCAGTAAAAAAATACACTTAATTTAGCCATTCGTTTAAACTAATTGAACGCAGAATTTGTAACACTGTTCTCTTTAATTTTGACTCAAAAATAATTTAAGTCTAGAATTTTTGCCTTAAAACTGAGGTAGTTTCCTTCCTTCAAGTAGCACAAAAGTTGACCAGAAAATAACTGAGTTCTTTTGTAGATGAAATGCTGATGCTCCCATCTTTACCCTTCATTTAACCTCTACATCAAAAGTGACAAGTTTGAAGGAACCACTACTTTATGTAAAAGACAACCTACAAAGGTGAATGTAAGTGAAAAAAAAGGAGCCCTTAAATTATAGCTTAAAGAAGACACCTTGCGATGAATTTCAATAATTACATATGGGACAGAAAGGATCATGTCTGAAACACTTGGGCACATTTTAATAAGGAAGAAGAAACCACGAACAGGCTGAATAATCATAAAACTTGCATGTATTTTTAACAAATAATGCTTTTTCAAAGAGCAGCTTGAGCTACTTCTGTGCATGACTGCGGTCTAAGTATGGCACTTGATTTATAAATCACCATTCCCTTCGCTTGGAGGAGGTTCCCAAAGAGCTGAAATCGCATGTTTCTGCAGGAGACAAAGCCGGAGCTCACTGCATGGGCCGTGCCTGCAGGACTGAACCTGTGCTGTGCCCTCTGGACAGTAGTATCTGGGCCAGGTCCTGTTGCCTTCCTCTCCACCACAGCATCCCCAGCCCGGGGAGAGGAGACTGGTGGAGGCTCCTGGAGCCCATCTGCAGTTTCTTGCTTGCACGTAAATGGAAGAGACCACACAGGCTGACCAGGACTCCAGTCTGCGGGGAAAGGCTCTCCCTCAGGCAGAGGCTGATGGCCCTCGCCTTTGGCCGTCGTTCAGCTGCTCACGAGCGCAGGTTCTCTCCGTCCTGCCTGTGCAGACGAAGTTGGCTGTTGAATTTACGGCTCTAAACTCCTGTGTCTGGAAAACCCAAGCCTGGAAAGGGGCTGCCCATGCCCCTCCGCCTCAGGCCCGGCCATGTTGCCCTGAGAGGACGCCTCCTCCTCAGTGTGGAGGCCGCGGCCTCGGGCAGGGTCATGCCGGGCAGGCGGGCGCGGCCGCCGGGGAAGGGCTGGGCCGGGCCGGGCCTGGAGCGACCCGCCACGGCCCCCCGCCCCTGGGCCGCCTCCTCGCCGGGACTCTGCTCTCGCCGTGCACCCGCTGGGGGCCGCGGGCGGAGCGGCCCCAGCGCCCGCTCCCCGGCCAATGAGCAGGGAGGCAGGGGCCGGCCCGGCCGCGCTATAAGAGCCGGGGAGGCGGCAGTCCCCGGGCGAGGCCGTCGGGTGGGAGTTGCGTTTCCTCTCAGCGAGAAGGACCGTGTGGTGCTGCGATGTGCGGTGAGTGACGGGGCCGTGGGCAGCCCGGGCCCGCCGCAGCGCTTGGGTGTCCGGGCGGGACGGAGCGGGGGGCCCACACGGGCCGCGGCGGGGAGGGCAAAGCGGGCTGTCCGCCTCTAGTACCGGGGTGCGGGACAAGGGCTGCTTTGTCCCTGAGCCGAGGGGTGTCCGGCTGCCCCGCGGTGACAGCGGTGTCGTTCGGCACTGGCCCCGCCACATCCATTGTGTGGGTTGGGAAGGGACAGTCACCTGCCCTTGGAGAGATGGTGGGTAAAAGTAAAGCTCCTCTGTCCGCTCCCTTCTCCCGAGGAAAGGAGATTGCATTTCTGCTCCCCACAGCCTTCTTTCCGTGTTCTCCGTGCCTGGTGGCCAGTCCCGAGGTCTTCATAACTACAGCCGTCCCGTTCGCGGTTCCTCTGGGGTATCAGGGCTCGCTGTTAACCATTGCCCCTCGTGGGCCAGGTGCCTCGGTGCATCACCGCCTCCGTTGATGCACGGGCTGCTGTGGATGCGCTTGGAGCTGGCATTCCTAATCCAGGGATTAGCTGTGACTCACTTCCCAACTGCGGCGATACAAAGATTTTGTGGTTTTCAAACAAAAGGCTGTGAAGGAGCTTAATTCATAGCTGATGAGAGTTTATTCAACTTCCTTTATCTAATAAAGATATGGTGGAGATAATATCTGCAACGTGTATACAGTTGCCTGGATATGCTTTGGATTGGATTAAAGTCAAAGTGCAGGTTCAGCAGCTTCTAATGCAGTGTTTTAGTTATGGAGGAAATGTTAGTGAAACTTTACCTATCCTTTGACTGAAGCCTCCTCTCGGGTCTGGAAGGATACTTTTGCCGAAAGTGCAAAAGTTTGTGCTTGTACTTCTCAGCCATTATGAACAAAACCTCTTTTGTGAGGTGCAGGCTGAAAGTGAATTGAGCTACTGTTCCTAGAAACATGCTTTCTGAGCTAGATATCTCTTTTCCTGCCTCCACATCCTCTTTAATTGTAACCTCAGAAACAGCAAGGAGCCTAGAAAGCATCTTTCAGTCGCGTGGGGACACGAGGTGATGCTGTTTGAGCTCCTAGGTGACTCTCAGGTCATTACTGATGGGACTAATGTGTCTTCTAAACAAAACCCTCAGGTGAGAGTCTTGGCTCAGTGCCTAAGCAAACCGAAGGTACTGGTGGCATGCACTGGGCAGTGAGATACGTTATTGTAATGTCAAAACCTTAGCATATCTGGGCTGTAAATTGATTAGAAAATGAGGGTGTTAACTGTGTTAAATGACTTTGGTAAAACATCTAGTTTGGGGTGGCGTAGCTGACTCGGTATGAAACGGCAGGGAGTGCAGCAGTTCATAAAGTGCAGTGAGAATGGTACTGGTATTTTTCTTAGCAACATTTGGCGATCTTTTACGTTACATTTGTTATAGTGAAAGATGTCCCATATCTTCTTTGCTATACTGATCTGCTGTAGGAAGTGCAGGAGTTCTTGAGTTTGCAACCAGCAGTTTCTGAATTACTTTCTTTTGTTGGGTTTAGTTTTACATATCTTTCCAGGTTTAAGTGTTGAATGTATGTCCCATTGTGTTTTCTCTGACTTAAGGTAACGCATGAAGATTTAAACCCATTGTTTTCTGCTTTGAAAATACAGGGTCATTAAATATTGCCATAAGCCTGCTCTTTAGGAAACAAAGCTGAGATGTTAGCACATTCATATGTAAGAAAACAGAGTAACAAAAGTATGCAGGGTTTTAAACCCAGGTAAGATCTCATAAATTGATGACCTGCCTATTTTAAATCAAAATTAGTTTCGCCAGGATATGAAATTGAGACTGGGGCTTTCTCAAAGCCAAGTTTCTGGTATCAATAATGTGCCTACCCCAGTAGAGACATCCTTTGATTTAAAAGAAAAAAAAGAAAAAGAATTAATTTTGCTCAAACTTCAAGTATAGGCTGCCCCCTTCTTGATTTTGGTGAAGTCTTGCAATTGCAAGGGTTCCTGTGGCTTTTTCCCACAAAAAATACTCAGTGAACTTTTCCTCTTCTTTACATGCTGCTTGCAATCTTGAAAGGGAAAGAGGAGACTCTAAAGTCTTGATAGGCACATAAAGGGAGAGCCTTGCTTCCAGTGTCTGCACATGATCAAAGCTGGTTTTAGGAATGTTTCAACAACCTCTGGGTATCTGATCCTAAAGGTAAGCTGTACATGGTTGACCTACTTATGCTCTGTGAAAACTGTGGTTATGGAAAGTTATAAACTAGATTTAGCATCTGGATCAAGAAAGCAATGCCCTGGTGAAACACTTCTTAAATGCTTTCATTGGATTCTATGCTTGTATGTATGACTTAAGAAAGTATTTCACTGCTTATGTTGTGCTGACAAGTAAACTTTGGCTTTCTTGATACATACAGTATCAAGATACATGCAGTATTGTATTGGCTTACAGAGTAATTGGGTCTTCACTGGGGAGGAGAGATGCAAACTCTGGAAATGGCATCTAATACCTTGGGGAGGCTATTATAACGTAACTTGTGAGCATCACAAAACTCTTATCATGAGAGTGAGTCAACTAAGATTCAGTCATACTGGTTTCTTTCCAGGGGGAATTAAGCTAGAAGAAGACTTTATCAGCAGTTGTTTCTCCATGAATTGAGCAATGTGCTTTAGTTCTAGCCAAAATGATGACTAAGTAGGAGATATAATATGTAAGTGGATAAATAGTGAAACAGAAGATTGCTAGAGAAATGATGCTGAGATAAAGATTTACTTCCTTTAACTGGGAGAGTTTATAATATATTTCTTGAGAAGTCAGCTGCAGCTATTGCTTTCATTGTAAATGGCCTCTGGTGACTTCTGTGTCTTCTAATTCACATATGTGGAAGCACTGCTACAGTTCCTTGGAAACAAGGATCTTTATAACAACTGCAGCACACTGGTAGCATTGTGTGGACTGTCCCGAAGGAAGGGTCTTCCTGGAGCTCAGTGTAGTCAGATTTGCCGCATGAAACATACAAGGCTGCTGTGTCTTAAATACATTGTGAAATCTGGCTTAGAAAGTAGAGCTGGATCTGAAATGAGGTGTGTAGCAATGCTTTGGAATGATGTTGAGACATTTCTATTGAAGAAATGGAAGAATGCTGCTCTTGATTGAGGTTCATGGTTAGTGCCAGAGAACGGTAAACATCTGTTGGGGAAAAAAGATCAACGAGCTCTAAGTCTGAAGTGACTGTATGTAACCAGAGGCATTATTTTTCAAAGCGGCCCTGAAGAACAATATTTAGCTGTTCAAATTCCCAAATACCTCTTTAAATGCAACTATTGTCTTACTATCTCCATTAATGCTGGACGCTCTAGAAATAATTAGGATGAGCTCCTCATAAATCTCACTTCTGTAGCAGAAAAGCATTTTCCACCCTTTAATCCTTCCAAGAAAAATCCAGAGACCGATGTAATAGTCCCTTAGTCTCACTGTCAAACTAACAGTATTAAAGGCTTAAAACCAGTGGAGCAACTGAATTCACAACCATATTTATAAGGGAGATTTATTGGTGTATCCTTATAACAGCGGCTTCACTACAGCCATTTGCAGTTCAAAAGCCTTAATGGAAGGGGAAGAGGGTGTTAAATTTCAAACAAAGGCTTTCTCTATTTAAAACACTTGATTGTCTGAACTGCTTATCTATTGAGCTCCTAAAGTCTGTTTTTTGCTAACTGTAGTCTCCAGTCCTGACTTGTTGCTTGGAGAAACGTTTGAAATGGTGACTTAAATGTTTCTGTTTTATTGGGGTACAGTTTTGCAAAAGTTAATAAAAGGGTCTGATCGATCCTACAAAGTCTCAGGAAGAGCAGTAGGCAGAGAAAATGAAAGGTTGTTTTTATCTTTGCGAGTGACCTTAATACACCATTTCTAAAGATAAAACAACATCCCCAAACTCCCCTTAATGATAAAGTCTTTGTGTACTTTTGCTTTAAAAAAGAGGAGAATAATGTGCAGCGGCAGGGTAGGGGAACCAACCCCAAAACTAAAAAAGTCACTTCTTGGTTGATGTCTGATCTATTCAAGAGATGAGGGATCAGACTTTCAGACTCTTCCAGGCTCTGTTTGCCAAGTAGGCAAGGAGTGAGTTCATGTCTTTCTTTATGATGCCTCTGTAAGAGTTGAACTGAGTAACACGGGGCGAGCAAAGGGATCTTATGTCTCTGTTGAGTTTGGTTTGGCAGGCAGCTGTTGTGTTGAGGCAGCGTAAAGGGTGAATGCTTGGGGTTTGGGTGACCCTGTTTTTGTATCTTCTCTTTCTTTCCTTTGTTGTCCTATCCTTTTGACTTCTGCCCTTTCTTTCTGTTTTCTTCTCTATTCTCTTCCCGCTGAAGTGACTGTTGTATAAAGGATTAAGCTGGAGCCTTTCAGAAATAGATGTTGTGCCTAGTACCTACCCATGGGTATTTAAGGCCATGACTTTGATTACAAAAGTCTCCTTGTGTTAGTACTGGTGAATATATTCCTTCTTTGAATGTCTGGATATGAAATAGATCACAATGTTCCCATTTTCAGCGGTGGTGGTTTTCATGGAAAGTAGAAATTTTTTAAGCTCTCTCAGCTGTTTAACTCTTGGTAGGTAACGTGAGGACTGCAAACCTGGCCAGGAAAATGTATGTGTTATGTAGTGAAAATGAGGGTCCTGCTTCATTTACTGTATTTGAGCACTTTCCATTTAAAAACCCAGTAGGAAGAATTGTACTAAATTGGAGGTTGGGCCCCCCTAGGACCTCTCTGTCGTACTGGTTTTAACCGTTTTAAAATTGAGTCTGAAGGGATGCAAACTCTAAAATAAATCTTTGCTTCTTTCTCCCTCTGCCCCCTTCCCCTCTTTTCTTTAAACAGGAATTTTTGCTTATCTAAACTACAGAGTGCCTCGGACTCGGAAGGAAATTTTTGAAACCCTGATAAAAGGATTACAGAGGCTGGAATACAGAGGATATGACTCCGCAGGTATGTAAACTAACTCAACAAATCAATTTTAGCAACCTACGGCTTCTTACGTGACTTTGTGGGTACTTTCAACTTCTGCATGTTGGATTATGCTTTTCTTTTTATCCTGCTGATTAAAAGATAAGAACTAATTACTTTAATTCTTGGGGTTCCTTCTTCAGCTTTCCTCCTGACTTTAAACTGGGTATTAGGCACTCTAATCAGATGGAGGATGAGGTTTAGTACACAAAGCAAAACAGGGTGCAAGGAAGCAGGCCTCCATACTGGGTCATGTAGGTTGTGCCTCAGGCTTTTTTGTGCTTATGAGTCCCAGTGAAAGGATGAGGAAGAGTAAACTTCTCTTTAAATTTCAGTTGGCAAATTTCATCAGGCTAAATATATCAGTCTGTCCTCCAGCGAAACTGGAAATGACACAGGTATATTTTGATCTGTGCAGTGGATATAGACTTCATCCAGTTTGGTTTGAACACACACAGGTCTAGCAACAGACTTAAAACGTATTTCAGTTTGAAGGGTGAGTTAAAAATAATTGTCTCACTAATATGTGCTTGTCTGTATTTTCTCAGCCTTTTTTTCATCCACTGTATTTCATGCTTTAAATAACTCTTGTGTCTGTGTCCTACCATAGGAGTGGCAATTGATGGAAATAATAATGAGGATAAAGAAAGGTTCATCAAACTAGTTAAGAAAAGAGGAAAAGTAAAGGCTTTGGAAGAAGAGTTGTACAGTAAGTATCTTAAATATTACCCCTTTACTTGGCCTCCCAGTCAGATATCATCTCCATTTCAGTAGAAATCAGACCATGTAATTACAGTTATGGTTTTGTACCAGAAATAACTGTATTGTGTAATCCAATGGCAGATAAATTGCTTGTGCCCCCCAAATCTACACTTGAAAAGCAAGCTGATCTTTAGATCTGGTGCTGTGTCATTATCAGTCTCCTCTCCCCTCTTTTGGTTGCTTCTTTGTTCAAGACGTGGGTTCCCTTGGTGCTTTACTCAGACATTTCTGTGAAACACTGAAACATGGACTCTGACAGAATTTACGACCATTTAAGCAGCTGGCTGTCATCACAATCTGCTTTATGCAGTGCTCCCATCTGTGAAAAGCTGAAGTTGTGTTTTAATACGTTTATTGTAGTAATGTGGTCTGCTAGCCTAGCTGTTAGTATTGGCTGAAAATGCTTGAGTCTTGGCAAACAAAGTTTTAATCACAGTACCTTGAACTATCTGAAGTGTAATGTCAAGAAAGCAAATGGTTTAAAAGCAAGCCAGAAGATAACTTTTAGATATTTCCCTGTAGGAATTCTCTTAGTGCTTTACTGGTTGTGTGTGTGTGTGTGTGTGCGAGAGAGACTCTATATACTGAATATGAATATGAAGGAAACTGATGTTTTTGTCTGTATAGAACAAGATGATCTGGATTCGAAAACAGATTTTGAAACACATTTTGGAATTGCTCATACTCGCTGGGCGACCCATGGAATACCAAGTGCAATAAACAGTCACCCTCAGAGATCTGATAAAGGGAATGGTATGTAACCTCTGCAGCACCCTGGAACTGTATGAATTTGAAATGGTTCAATCCACATAGTATATATGTTCTCAGTTCTTGCTAGTGTTACGGTAGCTGTTTTGTGTATTAGGGCTAAGCTGTGCCATTCCACCTAGGTTAGATGCTTTCACATAAAGTAGCCTCTTCTGAGGCTAAAGTGACACTGTAAAAGATTAATGAAATCTGTTCTCTGAAAACGGATGCAAGTTAGTCAAACTACAACAGTCTTGTTTTAAAAGGTAAGACTGAAAATGTAAATGCATCGATACTGTCTGGGCTGGAAAAGGGAGATGTATTGTTTTTCACGTGAGATGGCTTGGTGCCATTTTACTGGGTGTAGTTTAAAACTGTCTTATGATTTGGAACAAACTTTGTATGCCTCCAGAATTTATCAGATTCCACTTTCTTTTCTCCATGTTGTGATAAACTGTAGGTCTGAAACCTATAGCGGGTAATTTCTAGTGTACTTCTGAGCTGCTTTTTCTCCCCTGTGATTTTGTGTTCTAGGTTAAATATCTTAATTATTCATTACTGATGAATATGTATATATTTCATTTTAGAGTTCGTTGTTATCCATAACGGAATCATCACAAATTATAAGGACCTGAGAAAATTTCTGGTGAGTCTGTGACAACTTGTTTCTACAACTGCTCCACCAACTGTCATCAGATTTTTCATGACTTGTTGGAATCTGAATTCAAGTTTCTTGGTTTGATCTGTAAAATAGTAGTGGGAAGGAGTGTACCTAACAAAAATAGTCAGGCACTGATTAAGTTATTGTAATCCTAAATGCAAAGTACTTAAAATAACAATTTGCACTCAAATTCTTCGAGAGGGTGTATGGAGTCGGCTCCCTCCTGTCTCTTGTTGCTTGACAGATGCTAAGCAATCTTACTACATGGTTTATTATAGTATTTCTGAAAGAGTAGCAATGACAAAATAAGTCTTTATATTTTCTATATAAATAGAAAATAGTGATATATATCTACTAGTGATATATATATCTATAGTGATATATATCTACTAGTCCAGCGTAGTGCACCATGCAGTCTGTCTTACTGTGCACGCTGGTGGGAGGCAGCCAAGAGGCTCTTCGGTGTTTCTTGCCCGAGGATGAAAACCTTTCTTCCTCGTTTGTGTGATATTTCAGGAGAGCAAAGGGTATGAATTTGAATCTGAAACGGATACAGAAACCATCCCTAAATTGATCAAATACATGTATGACAACAGAGAGAGTGAAGACACCAGTTTTTCAGCCTTGGTAGAAAGAGTTATTCAACAGTTGGTAAGTGGGAAGTTCTTTT
Source organism: Psilopsiagon aurifrons (assembly GCA_025447955.1). Lineage (NCBI taxonomy): Eukaryota > Metazoa > Chordata > Aves > Psittaciformes > Psittacidae > Psilopsiagon > Psilopsiagon aurifrons. The sequence continues at coordinate 58,270 of JAOEHY010036062.1, forward strand.
CTTGTGCTACAGTATAAGCTACTTGTAGGGTTCTTTAGTATTTCTTACGAAATCGAGATGCACTGATGCATCTAGATCCTCTGCAGGAGTCCTTAGAACGTCCTGCAGATAATGCCTTTTTTTGCCTTTAAACAATGCTTAATAGACCAAGAAATGAGATTAAAACTTTGGAACCTTCAAAGGCTTGTCAATGGCAAATCTTTAAATTGCATTAGTAGGGTTCTTTTGTTTGGTGGGTTTTGGTTTCTTTTGTTTGATTGGTTGTTTGGGTTTGGTTTTTTAGCAAGAGGTTATCACAGTTTCTTAATGAAGCAGCTTCATTAAAAAAAATTAATCATAGGAGCCTCTGGGGGTTGAAATCTCTCCTAAAGGACAGTGTGTTCTTAAAGGCTATTCTGATCATGTTAAAACACTGCTGCGATTCAAGTTTGTCTAATGCCTTGGCTCCCCTTTTTGGAAATAGATCTAACAAGTTGTACTGATTCACCACATAGCAAGTTTCCAAACTGTGAAGTGGGAATCTACTGTTACTTAGTTTGTGAATGCTTGAAAACGTTGATAGATGCATTACAGACTTGGAGAAAGCTTGCTTTGTTTCCTCCCCCAGTCTCCAGGCAGATGTTTTCCCTCCTTTTCCTGCAGTTTCTTATGCTCTTTTCACCTCCCCTTTCTCCTCTCTAAAGCAGCTCTGTAAGATTCCCCTAGAGCAGGGCTGGAATACGCATGAAGTAAAGACCTCTATGGGGCAAGAGGGAATAGCAACCACCGTTTTGAGGGGAAGGGTGACTTCACCTGACCACAGGATGAGAGCAGAGTCGTCTGACTGGAGTCCCTGTGGGAGAAGTGGATGTTACCATTTCTCTTCTGTTTGCACACCGGGGGGGTTGCTTCTGCTTTTGGAATACTCTTAAAGCCTGCAAGCTGTGGTAATACTACAGAGTGGTTGTTTGTGTGTTCCTGGTTTGTAATTCTTGCACTGTTGATTTTGTTTGGGTGTTTTTTGGTGGAGGTTTTCGTACTTGCTTATTTTTAAAATACATTAATGAGAATTTGCTTCTTAAACTAGAAGTAGTAACTACAGAATCTTACCTGAAAATGCATGATAAAATGCAGCTATGTGCACATTCATGTTAAAAATCTTTCTGAAAGTAAATGTCTAACCGACTTCATGTTAATTAGGAGTAACATCTTGGAGGTTTTCTTAACCCTTGCGTTAGGAGGTATTGTTTTCATTTCTGAAGAGGGGCTGAGTGCTCACAGCCTGATCTTTCAGCTCTTGCAGTGGTACGTGCGTTTTAGCTTGTTCTGCTCCATGACCAATTCCTTTAAAGGTACAGTCTGCCCTCCAGGAAGAGATTCCTGATAGTAGTAAAGAGCTTTCCTTCACAGCCACCTCAGGAAGAGGGGCCCCAGTTTAATGACATGCAACTAATCGAGATAAGTTGTTTAAGGTTTTTTTGTTTCTGTTCTGTTTGCATGGTTTCCAGGAAGGGGCTTTTGCATTGGTTTTCAAGAGCATCCATTACCCAGGTGAAGCTGTTGCTACCAGGTTAGTAAAATTCCATTTTATACATAATTAATGCTTTTTAGGTGTTAAAAAACAACCGTGTCATCTCTTAAAGGTACTAAAATACTGATGTTTAAAGTGCTTAATTAACCAAAACTCAGAAGGCAGCTGCACTAATGGAATCCTTTTGAAATGCAGCAAAATTCTGCTGAGCAACTCTTCAACTGACTATTAAATACAACTTAATTTGAGCTGTACTGACTGCAGGTCACCGAATTTCCAGAGGCTTGTTTTGATTCTCTGTAATCTTTAGCATAATTTCATTTAATAAATTAGCTGTGGCTGTTCACTTTTTGAGGATGCAAAAACAATAGTGAAAAGTAACCAGATGATGTTTTCTTGCTTCATGCAAATACACAGTGGGTTGGAGATCATTCAAATGATGCACTTGGAACATGCTACCCACAAACTCATTCCCATAGTGTGTTCTTGTACCTGTTACAGTATGTCAATAAAGAAACTCACTGTATCTTATGCTGCTAAGGTTGTATTGAGAGTGTATCAACACTTCTATAACAAAAACAAGAGCTGAAAGAGTATTGTTCAGGTTTACTTCACATTGAATGAAGACTGAGGTAAGCATGTTCAGGTTGGCTAAAGTGACATCATACAAACAGGTTATACAAATAGTGCTCTATAATGGTTGTAGAATTTATGAGGGTTTTTTTCTGTATGAAGTTCTGCTTTTATTTATGACTTGGAAAACAACTTTCAGGAAATGTAAAGATATTAAAGTAGCAAGTTAATTAGCAGCGGGAATAAAGACTGTTTTATGCAACAACCAAAAAGCCTATTGCTTCTGTGCCCTAAAATGGGTCTATATTAAAATTGTGGAAAAGAGAGCTGTACCATCACTCTAACTGGAGAACATCTTCTGAAATGATCTATATGTGGTTCAGGTTTGGTTTTTCAGGAGTGAGGGGATTAAGAGAAGCTAAACTTGTAATCTGAGGCTCTGTGTGTGTGTGAATTACTCTTTTATTACTGTGGGGTTTCTTTAATTTTATTTTAATCTCTTCAGTGTGGCGTGTGAGCCATATAATTTAAAAATGATCTGAATATTTTATGGTTTAGACGTGCAGTAGTGATGGTTGACATTCCTGAGTTTAAAAGGTTGAAGTTTGAAACAGAATTTCTGTAGTAAAGAGCACTGGAGTTTGGTGCTGGCTCACTAAAGACGCAGAGTAAGCTTTGTTTAAATAAAGGTATTCAAACTGGGGCCTGCGCTAAGCTGTTTTGTGATTACTGGAAGGAAAGCAACTAGTTCATATATGCTTTCCTCTACTTGGGTGTAGTTCATGGAGAAAGACCAAGGCATTTTGTTACTTACTCATATCATAATATTTGGCGAATCTTACAGAGACAAGCCAAGTTTATATAATTCCTGCCACATAATGGCTTTAGAATCAGGGTTGAGGAGGATCTTCCTCTTTAGGAAGCTAGGTAGGATATTGTCTTTCAACTTCACAGATGTCCTTTGACTGTTTTGTGTGCACCTTTCTCTTTTTAAACTTGTGTGTTTTCCCTTTGTAGGAGAGGGAGTCCTTTGCTCATTGGGGTTAGGAGCAAGTACAAGCTCTCCACTGACCAGATTCCTGTTTTATATAGAACGTGTAAGTTGAGAAATCCAATTACGTTATTTTTAAGAACTAAAATTGTTGTTACTTTACGATTAGAAATTCTTTCTACTACAAAACTACCATCTGATATCCCAAATAGCTTTATAGCTGAGGATGTAATATTTTATACTGATAAATGTAGTTCATGTAAAAATCCGATCCCCCCAAAATACTTGTGTAACTCTGATAGCTTGAACCTGTGTAGTCTGTAATTTCTTAACTTGAACAGATCTGGCTCTGCATTTAAAGTGTCTCATTTCCTTTGCAGGCAACATTGATAATGTGAAGAACATGTGCAATTCACGAGTAAAAAGACTAGACAGCTCTACCTGCCTTCATGCTGTTGGGGAAAAGGCAGTAGAATTCTTCTTCGCTTCAGATGCAAGGTAGTACAAGTACTTAAGTGTTTCTCAAAATATTGTTTTTCTTTAGAAGTAAGATAGTTCTGGAAATCTCATGCTGTACAATTGTTTTCTGACAGAACGGCTTCTAATCCAGGCAACTTCATGAAGCCCCCAGGCTAAGAATGTAAAATGTGAAGGCTAAACATCAGTGTTAAACATATGCAATATCTGCAGTTGTTAACCTCTGTATGACAGCCATCCAGTGTATGAAGATAAGTTAGGTACAAATAGACACCATTACCTGAGTATTTGGGCAGACTATAGGTTGCTCTAGGTTTTAATATTTTAATCTATCAGAGGACAAAATAGCTCAGCAGGAATCTGGACATCAGGTATACGTTTATCTCAGAAACAAGGTTGTGGCCTTATTAGGGGTCCATCAGGTTGGCAAGATCACATCAGCAGGAACTTGCTGATGCAAGGTGCTGTGGTTCCTAAGCCTTCTGCTCCAGGTTTCTGTGAGAGTGCAGGAGGAGCAGCAGGTGGAGCCATTTCCTTGAAGATTGCTCTATCTGTAGTAACGTCCAAAAGGAAGATCCAAGGGGAGCTGGAAGTGCTGTATGGCATATTTAATTGCTTTGAATCCTGCTACCAGCTCTTACTGACATGTTAAGTTTGTTTTGCTTCTGTTTTTTCCTGTAGTGCTATCATTGAGCATACCAACAGAGTAATTTTCTTAGAAGATGATGACATTGCAGCAGTAACTGATGGGAAGCTTTCAATTCACCGTCTCGAGCGTTCAGCTAGTGATGATCCTTCCCGGGCCATCCAAACCTTGCAGATGGAATTGCAGCAAATCATGAAGGGTGGGTTGAACATCTGTAAGCAAGTATCATCAAAGATTGATATTGACTGTGTAGTAGTTAAGGCAAGAAACTGTTAATTTGTTGTGAAAATGACCTGATATTAAGGGTCTTTATACTGAGAGTTGACAATTTCAAGCTTTAAGACCAAGGGAAGATGGGTGGTGTGGGACCCTACCATTTTTAGCCTTGGAAAAGTTCTTAATATTTACTGTTAACTAATGTTAACATGTTACGGTTATTTTCACTGTAAATAGAGAACTGAAGTGTAGTACAGAAGCTTCCTTAAAAAAGAATTCAGTTACCTTGTCAGAGTTAAGAAATGAAACAAATCAAATAGAGGAACTACCAATCCCTCCTTTCTTCTCGCCTGTTCCTAAGCTTGTGGTTTAGCTAACACAGTCAAATTAGCTTGCTACTGCAGGTCATCTTAAAAGTTGACTCCTTTTAACTATAATAGACTTCAAATAACAAACAGAAGCTTAACCATGTAATGTTTTCCTAAACAGGGAACTTCAGTGCCTTCATGCAAAAGGAAATTTTTGAGCAACCAGAATCAGTTGTGAACACGATGAGAGGCAGGGTGAATTTTGAGAGCAGCACAGGTAACTGAGTGCAGCCACTCAGGCTGCACTAAGCCTGCGCATTTTGAACGTGTTGACTGGAACATAAAATACACCACTGATATATTCTTGCTTGTTTGTTTACAGTTCTGCTGGGGGGGCTGAAGGATCATCTCAAAGAAATCAGAAGATGCCGAAGACTGATCATTATTGGCTGTGGGACCAGTTACCATGCTGCAGTTGCTGTATGTTTAGCCTTAGCTAAATGCATATATTAGCTCCTGGTAGCTGGGTTAATAGATAGTATCTTTTAATCTGCTTTTTCTTCTTTATCTCAAACTTTGGCTCTAATTGAAGGATCTCACCCTTTTAGTTTTCCTTTGTGACACAATATTTATTAATGCTCTGATGCTGTTATCTACCGTGCTAGAAATTCACTTTTTTCATCTTGTGTTTTAAAGCTCTGGTATGCTGTAGTTACCAGTTATTATAATAAGAATCCATTCAAATTATCTCTTGACTTTAAAGATATCAAGGCTTTTATGGGTGGCAATATTAACAAATATTGTGTGCTGCTTGAATACAGACTCGACAAGTACTGGAAGAATTAACTGAGTTACCAGTGATGGTGGAACTTGCTAGTGACTTCCTGGATAGAAACACACCTGTATTCAGAGATGATGTGTGCTTTTTTATAAGTCAGTCAGGTAAGCTGTGTTTACTGTTTGTCTTCACTTGAGTGCAAACTGTGGAATAGAAAGCTAATGATTTGTTACTTTCTGCGTGCTGCAAAGGAGGGTGACGGCTAATGGGCCAGATTTGGCTTGAATTCAAGTTTCTTTCAAGCTTGATTCAAATTGCATAGACAAGGATAGACAAGGAATAGTGATGAAGGATTGTTTTCAGTTGCATTTCGCATTGTGGATGCAGTTACTTAGAACACACTGTGTAGAATTTTAATGCTTTTCAGGAATCATGCTTTTCAGGAATTAGTATTATCCTCTGTCAACCTGAAGTCAAGGTGTAAATGTTTTCCAGGTGAAACTGCAGATACCCTTATGGCCTTGAGGTATTGTAAGGAACGTCGTGCTCTAACAGTTGGCATCACAAACACAGTTGGAAGCTCAATATCTAGAGAAACTGACTGTGGTGTACATATCAATGCAGGACCTGAGATAGGTGTGGCAAGCACAAAGGTAATTGCTGTTCAGGGTTTGACTTTCATACTTCAGCCCTGTGGAATCCAATTAAAATTTTAATTGTAGCACTTCAAACTGAGCTCATACTAACTCTCTGCAGACTTAACTGCTAAATGTTTTGTTTTGTCTGCAGGCTTATACCAGCCAGTTCGTGTCTCTTGTAATGTTTGGCTTAATGATGTCTGAAGACAGAATTTCCTTGCAGAAAAGGCGACAGGAAATCATTAGTGGACTAAAATCATTGCCAGGTATATTGATATTTTGGGGTTTAGGAGGGATAGGGGGTGTTGTTTAATGGGCAGTATAAAATACTCCTGGGGATGTTTCTTTCTGATTGAAGTTTCACTCTCCCCCTCTTCCTGAAAAGCTGACAATACAAGAAAAATGAACTATTAGTTTCTGCACTAATGGCCAATTTTACAAGCGCCCTTCCAAGAAAGCAGGCAGGAAGATCACAATTTTCATGGGTTGGGTTTTCTAATTACAGCAAAATAATTTTGTATGAGATACATTACTTGATCTCCGAAACCGGTGATTTAAAATGGATATTCACAACTTCCTTTAGAAATACAAATGGGAGGTGTGAGCACTGCTGAAACCAAGAGTTGCTTTAAGTTTGTTACTGTAAAGAAGGCTGGAGGAAAATGTCCTTAAACTGCAGTCAAAGATGCAAAGTAAATGTTTGAATTATATTAAGTGTATTTTATCCTAACAGATCGTTAGAACATGCTACTACAAGCAAGGTATCTTTTCCAGTTAAAAAAATTTTTAATAGGTGCTTTTTGTGTGTCCCAATAGAGATGATTAAAGAGGTCTTGTCCTTGGATGAGAAGATACATGACTTAGCTCTTGAACTGTACAAACAAAGGTCACTGCTGGTTATGGGTCGTGGGTATAATTATGCCACTTGTCTGGAAGGAGCTCTGGTAAGAACTTCTCAATATATTGTTAGATGTTGTTTAAAATGAGCTTTTGTGGTTTCTACAACATAGTTTATTTCTAATATTTCAACTTAATTTTGCTGCAGTAAATTGTACTGCAGTAGAACCTGCTAGCTGTAGCTTAGAGCATTTAGTCCTGTTGGATTGAGCACATAAGGTGAAGCTAGATACAATAATCAGTTTCTTGTTTCTTTCACATAATAAATAGTGTTAAATGAATCTATTAAATATATATAAAAGCACAGTGTGCTGATGTTGATGGGATGGTCATGCAGGAAACATGAATTGCTATGAATGTTCTGGTGGAATAGACACGTATCCACCTCCCGCAGAAGTTTGAAATGTTGAAGGTAGACTGCATTAGCCAAGGTTTTTGCTGGCTGTTTGTTTCTGAAAGTTCCTGTTGATTACTCCTTTTCTTCATCTGCACATGCATGTCAAGGGGCAAACTCTGCTTCCACTTAATGCCATGAGTATGTATTTAAGTGGCACATGTACAGCCTTCCTGTTTTTCTTCTTGTGGCTTTTATTTCTCATCTGATTTACTGGTAACTTGATGACATGTGCTTTTTTTTTTTTAGAAAATAAAAGAAATCACCTATATGCACTCTGAAGGTATCCTGGCTGGTGAGCTGAAGCATGGGCCATTGGCCCTCATAGATAAACAAATGCCTGTTATCATGGTGATAATGAAGGATCCTTGTTTCACCAAGTGCCAGAATGCTCTGCAACAGGTCACTGCTCGACAGGTAAGCTGTTTAACTAACAGCGTGTATTAGAGAAGGAGATTGTGTATAATGTACTGCTGCTGTCTGTGCCTCAGAAAAAGGACGTATTGGTGATTTTTAAAAATTATTGTAAATGAAACACTGTATCTGCATTGTAGGAAGTTATTATAGGTTAACGACACTAGTGAAAAGTGATTGCATGCGGATGGTTTGAGGCTTTTGGTTTGTTTTTGAAGTACATGGAGTAATGTTAAAACTCTATAGGTTGAAAACATTCTGTCTCATAAACCAGTGAATGAAAAACTCCTTAATGCAAGACCAGCATTGTCTTTTAACTACCTGAGTGCCTTCAAGCATACTACAAATGTGCTGTGAATGGGTACTTCAAAGAAGTCCTAAGCCACCTCTTAATGCTGCAAAATTTTTATTTTCAGGGTCGTCCAATCATTCTGTGTTCTAAAGAAGACACAGAAAGCTCTAAATTTGCCTATAAAACCATTGAGCTGCCTCATACAGTTGACTGCCTTCAAGGAATCTTGAGTGTTATTCCTCTCCAGTTGCTTTCATTCCACCTGGCTGTTCTCAGAGGATATGATGTAAGTGCTTTCTGTATTTAGCACTCTAGTTAGTGCAGTTTTAAACTTCCTTCTATCAGCGTAAAGTGAGAGACTCAGTTATATGGCATATCTGAGAAGGAACTATGGTAATAGTGGAGCTTATAGCAACTGGGGTAGTAGAGGTGTCATTTCAGTGCTAATTCTTCGGCTGTCTATTTTTTCTAATTGGTATCCTTCTAGTTAAGAGTGCAGATAGGAATTTTCAGAGAACTAAAAATGTGATATTGCACTTTAACATGAAATAGGTCAGTGCTTTGTACAGCTTAGTTTGACACTGGCTAGGTGTGTCAGTTTGATAATGATGACTGCGTTGGGAAGGTACCCTGTGCAAAACAAATATGTATTTGTTAGGAGGGCTTGGGAAGCAAGGCTGAATTCAACAGTGAGTCATTATCTGCAGTCTCTTGTGTGTGTTAATGTGTCTAGAACAAAGCAGAACTCATTAGGAAGTCTAAAAAAGCACACTAAATGAACTGTGAAATGCAAAATGTCAGTATTACTGTCAGATACTGAAAGTCTGTCTCTTCATTCTAGGTGGACTTTCCAAGAAACTTGGCCAAATCTGTTACTGTAGAATAACAGCCATGAACAGCTGATGTTTTCCTCACCAGACCTCTGAGTAATACTTGTAGAAATGTGGTGTTCTGAATTGATAAGTACACGTTTTTCTAAAGAGAATGACAGTGCTAACTGGAAAGTGTCACAAGGATTTATCTTGCAGCTTTAAAAGCTTTTGATGTGCCTTGTACCCAAGTGCTTTTGCTATTCCTCTAAGTCCTGAAATTGCCAAAGAAGATAAAAATTGTTTACACATGGTATACTGAATGAACTTTTTTACTGTGCAATATATATATACAGCTCTCTTCAGAGTAACTGTGAACATTTTTTTTTAGCCTACACTACTTAACTAGTTTTAAAGATAAAGTATTTATAACTACAGTTGTATAGCTTTCTTTAAGTTATTTTTTTTAGTACATTGCTTATCTGTAGCATTGGTACTGCTCAGAATGTAAATACTGAGCAAGTTGACACTTGTGTACAGTTGTTAGGGGTTTTTTTCTTACTTCAGCCTCAAACTGGAAACTTGTCCCTCTTCCTCTCCAGCTTCCCCCCCACCTTTGCACCTGTGTTTCATATTCAACCAGTCATTTGCAAAGCTCTTCTGTGGCTGTCAATTCCCCGCAATGTTTTAAATTTCTGCTTCTTTCAACTGATTATTTCAAAAGCCATAACAACATTTTGTTTTCGAATCATAGAATACTTAGGGTTGGAAATGGACCTTAAGATCATCTAGTTCCAACCCCCTGCCATGGGGTTTTATATGCCACCCCAGCTCTTATTTGCATAACATGTACAGTGCAACAAAATAAGGGAACTGGATGTCTTTCAAGTGATGTTTCTGTTTGAAGAGTGTACAATGAGATTTCAATGCAATTAAAAGATTATATAAATTCTTCTTTTTTGTGTTTCTTGTGTTTTATTTTTTTTGTTGAACTTGATGTCTCCTCATCTAGGGTCTGAACAGAAGTACACCATCGCAGTACTCTGTTACAAATGACAGTAATCTCCCCTAGTCTTGCCAAAAACCTGATATCAGGGTTCTTTGTTTCTCGGGCTAGTTCTTCCTGTGTCACACAGGTCTCCCATGTAGGAGGACCTCACTTTTCCTAATTCAGCATCTGTGTTGCAAAATAGTGTGTCAGGTTTGGGTAGCTTACACAAAAGTGCAGAACTCAGTTTGGTAACTGTTCATTGGTGTTTTGCCAGATGTGTGTTGAACCAATAGTGTAATCTCAGATTGTAGCTCCTACTGTAGTTGACACCAGCTAGTGATTAAACCTTTGTCTTTTTCCTTCTGCTAAGGTAGATGAACGGAGGAAGACATTTTTTGCAAGTAAAAATAGAAGCTGTGTCTGTATTATTACATATGCTGTTTATAGTCAGAAAGTTGCCTCCTTGGCCAAGAAAAAAATGACACAAATTTAACATCGTTTCTAAACTCAAGACACTGGACTATATATCAGAAAACTCACCACCCTCTACCAGCAAATAAGAGAATGCGAAATACCTCTTTAAGATAGGACTAAAGCCTTATTTATTTAATTAACTTATATACTTGCAAACACGGACTTTGCTAGTTGTGAACTAACTACCACCAGGAAGCGTCTATGAACCTTAATGACATAAGGCTGTTACACGAGGATCTCTGCTCATTTGTTATTTTGGAGCAGTCAGAAATTGTAATATTTGACATTTTATGAACTAAATCATTGACTACTAAAGCTTTATTTATGATGTTCCTCTACAGGCTTGCTTCTCACTGGAAATGTTTGAATGCTTATGTAGGTTAGTAACTTGAAAGTGTTATACTAGCTTGTTGTAACAGGAGCTTCTTACTGGAAACTGCTCTAGTACTTTTTATAACCACAGGAAAGAACCTAAATCATAATGAAAAGCACAGTGATAATCTGACCTAGATGCCAAGAACATGTAACTGGGTACCCAACATGTTTTGGTAAGTGATGTAAAGCCCCCTTTTACCGTCTGTCTAGAATTAGTAACTGATGTTATCCAGTCTGTGTGATACATTGCGCTGTAGTTTTTTAATAAATTTATTTTCCTAAAGTCATCTATAAGAACCAAAATCACAGAAAAGAAAGCTCGTTGGTCATGGGAGAGGTGGAAAAATACATGGAGTTTGTTTTTAGTCAGCACCTGTTTTAAAAAAACAAGCGCTCCTAACATCAAGGCAGATGCTATGGTAATGTATAGAAAGATTATGATTTTTGAGTGGGATCAAAAATCCCTGGGCTACCCGGGGTGGGAGGGAATAAATCCCTTCCCTTCTGAACCATTCCCTGTTGAAGAACCATGGGACGTTGCTGCCCCAGCGATCATCTCTGAGGCAGCAGGTCAGGGCTTGCGTCTGCACTACCGTGCCCTGTGGGTCTGGGTGCACTGCTGTCACCCCAAAGCATGGGTATGAGGTGACCATCGTGTGTTGGTGATCAGCGTGCTGTGACAGGCTGACAACGCTGACGTCAGTGTGCTGCAGCCGCAGCAACGCGTGACGGGGCATTGCTGGGAGGATGACATCATAGCCATAGTTTGACGTTGATAATGACATCACGCCAGGGGCTGCCCCCAGATTGGCCCAAACGCCCCCATCTCCGCTGCAGTCCTGCACGGCCCGCCCTTATATAGCGGCTATTAGTGCCCGCCTCCGAAGCCTGATTGGTTGAGTTCCGCAGGCGGAGGGCTGTGATTGGTCTGAGGGGCTGTCTGTCAGGGGGCGTAGGCCTGCGCGGCCTGTGCGGAGCGCCGGGAGGCCATTG